>JARJDX010077501.1:0-21590 GCA_030264735.1 Gymnusa sp. GC000175
ACAATTAAAACACTTATTTTTTATTAGAGTTCTATATGAATACAATGAATGTCTACCGACTCGAGTTAGTTCACGATCTACCGCTAGACGGCGTCTCTTTTAAAGTTAATTCCCAATTGTTTTAACTATTTTGCTATTTTGAAATATTTTGTTTAATATATTTTTAACATTTAATATTCCCTACAAACTGGCGATGTACTACTTTCTTTCACTGCGTGATCGAAAATTCCGACGCAACGGGACCTGAATAATATTTAAGTTATTTATTCTATATTTTGTAGTTAGGTTAGGTTAAGTTAAGTTGGTTAGTTTGTTAAGTAGCTACCCGGTCTAAAGATATCTGATCACCTCAAAAATAGATTATCTTCAAATTCGTTTTATTTTTTAGGACGTATGCCTGGGCAACTAAACGTATTATTAGCTGAAGCAGGTGTTCCTTACGATGATGTATTGGAAATGGATGAAATTAATGAAGATTTCCCCGAAACAGATTTAACTCTAGTTATAGGAGCAAACGATACAGTAAATAGCGCCGCTGTTGACGATCCCAATTCCCCTATTGCTGGAATGCCAGTTTTAAATGTATGGAAATCAGAACAAGTAATCGTTATGAAAAGATCTTTGGGAGTTGGATATGCGGCGGTTGATAATCCAGTGTTTTATAAACCCAATACCGCCATGTTACTTGGAGATGCTAAGAAAACTTGTGAACAATTATTAGCGAAAGTTTTAAGTGCAGAAGGCGCCTAATTTTATAAAATAATAAAATAAATGATGATGAAATGCAACGAATTGATTATTTTTTAATGGTTATTAAATTTTACAGATGAGTTGTGATTTTTTTATATACTTAAAATATATTTACGCATTTATAAAATTTCTAGTTTGATAAGTCAAAAAAAACTCATCTTGTCTTTAATTATGTATACAGATTATTATTATAAAGAAATTTTTTTGTTAAATAATTCTTGGTTTACTATATTATAAGATTGATAATAAAAAATTTTAAATAATAGATTTTTATTTATTATTCCCAAACACAAATTGAAAATATAAGCAAAGATTCGACTCGCTCTCTGTAGACGTGGTTGATACCCGAACATTGTTGCGCGAGGCAGTTAGGCGGCGGGCCAACCCCTTTTTGGGCGCGCATCAAAAAGACTCGCTTCGCGAGTCAATGAACAATTTGACCCGGACCCGGAGGAACAACTGTATATGATAGCCTGGTTGTTTCACCCAAACTAATTGCTCACGTTCTTTCGTGCCTATTTCGCGCCGCTAACGATTGAAGAGTCAAAAAAGCGGTGCATAAAAACACGGGGTTCAAATAAATCGAGGGTCACTAATATTTCTCTGAAAGCAAATTATGACGTTTTCCTATTTTTTTTAACATTGAAGAAAAAAACCCCTTTTCAGTATTAAAAAAAACAAAGGATTGGTATCCGGGTCCTGGGAATTAGTGATGGGGCTTGTAAATTGGGGAAGATTTGAAGAACAAAGATTCATTGTAAATTCATTGTAAATTTTCTAAAGTTTCGCTCCCCATTGCAGGGAGCATTCTCAAGGCGGAATTATTAGTTGAGGTGGAAGTTTAATGATGAAAACAAATATTTCCCCTACCTGCAATGGCGTACGAAACATTGGCAACAACCAATAAAAATACGCGACCTAAACCCGAAAGTAAGAAAATTTACATCGACTGAAGTTGCGAAAACTTAAATTCTAAATTAACAAAGATTCAGTTTGACACATGGCAAAGTCATAGCCTTGGATCGTAAATCATTAAAAGGCTTTATATGTATAGATGAAGAACATAACCCAGTCACATGCACCTGCGGGTGAATGGGGAATAACTCCGTCCTACCGCCGTTAAGCATCAAAGAAGATTGCGAATGGGTAATGGAGAAAACCGGTCCTACCGCCAGTTCAGGATCCAAGAGAAGATGTATGTTAGAAAAACCAAAACGAAGCTGCACAGTACTTAAAGAAAATTATATTATTTTTAATATTTATTAACAATATAAAATACATCTCATATAAGTATATATAACATGAATTACAGCATAACCTATTGCGCAGCTGGTCTTCTTTTTTCGTAAGACTTAAAAGAATGGTAAATGTAACAGTCGAGAATGTGACCATTTATGATCAAAACATTAGGAGGCAATAAAACCTTGCTGATTAATTTTATTAGCAAAATTTTTACTTTAACGTATTATATATTTATGATGTAACAGTTTTTTATGCCCTAATGTTTTGGTCACAATTTTATTGAAAAAAGTTACCTCTTTTGCAATATTGTAAAATTTATCAACATTATGAGCTCCAGTTTTGGCAATCAATTCACTAAACATAGAAGATTTATCTTGCATTAGAGTGAAAGGGTGATCAAACTCTAAAATTTGTCCAGAGTCCATTACCATCACCTAAATCCAAGAAATTAAATATTTGGCCCCGTAAAGGATATAATGCTTGGAGCAAGTCTAAATAAGCTGGATTATGTGCATTTTTCTTCGCGGAATAGTATACTGTAACATGGTGCGTGGGGAGTGCGACCACCTTTGTTTAAGCGAACTCCATCTTGTCAAGTTGCATATGGTGCGACTTTAGGGGTTTACAAGTAAGTCAGAGTCTACCTGGTACTGATAGAGCGAGGACATTGCGCGTCTCTACAGAAACGGGTGCGTGCAACTTTCTTCCTACGGCATTTTTTTGAGTATTTTTTGACGTTTATATCTGTACGTAGAAAATCTCTACGTATTCATTCTATTAACAAATTTGCCTTATTCCAATTAAAGTTTTACAAGTTTTCTACAGAAGATGAGTTATTATTTTCACTCCCACTCCGTGGTGCCAATAATAAATAGTGCTGTAGTACATTAATAATAACTACTGGAGTATTTAAAGTAGCGGAACAAACTATGGGTTAAATAATTAACAAACCTGCAAAAATCAAACTGAATGGAAGCATCTTTTTAAGAGAGTTTAGACTTAAAGATATTGTGGGTCTAAAATAATAACGGTTTACCCAAAATAAAAGCAAGGTAACTTAATGTCTAAGTAAGAAAAAACTATTAAAACTATTATTTCAATCGACAAGTGCGCCATTCATCGTTATGTGGTCGATATAGAGACGCGTAGCTCTAGAGAGACAAGTCTATATACAAAAGCATTTGGGAAGAGCCTTTGAAGCAAAACAACCCAAAATCTAGGTATGTTAGTTCTTTCTTTATTGTGTAGTCGCATTTCGGCAAATTGAACTAAGAATAACTCATGAAGTGGATGTTTATGCTCATGAATTCGCAGATTGACAACTTCGATCATAGGAGAACAGTTCGTCGTCAGCGTTATATCACGCCACTACTGTCGCATGCCTCTTCTCCGCATGTAATGGTGGCAACTTACATTACAGGTGTACCTACAGTTTAACGTGGATTCCGAACCACTGGAGTTACATGATTTCTCATCTAACTCCGGACCAGAGAAGGTTTTTAGCTATGAAACCCCACGCTAGCAAGGCGGGTTGGAGAGTTGAAGCAGTTTTAAATATTTAAATATTTCAATAAATTTTCATGTTGTGGGACGCTAACCCACGATCTTGCACTCAGCAGCCGGATGCCTTGACCACGGAGCTACACAGAGAGATAAGAACTGACCTGTAAAGGATCCGTCCCCAATCTGTGCTCATACCTAAGAACTTTCTATAAGAGTACCCTATTCAAAACATAGATTGGAAGGCGTTCTGACCTAAACCCTCCCGAGAACCCATGGGATACCTTAGGCAGAAAATTTAGAAAGTACTCAAACTAAGACTTTTTAGCAACAGAAATTATAATCGAGGAATGAGATCATGTACAACAAAAAGATCCTCAAAAAATCTTGTGATAAAAGCAGTCGATAATTCTATTCTGAAATAAAATGAGTAATTATGTGACCACTTACAAAAATCCATTTTAATTTTTAGTCTTGCTCCGAGCATCACAAAATATTTGAGCCTAACAAGGAACTGTACTATTTATATACGTGGAGGTAATAAAATAACTTGCCCTATCTGAATCCATGATGGTATTTAATCTATGTGCTATTGTTAAAACGGTGCAGTGCGCAAATTTCTCTCTAATAGTTTCCTGAATGAAATGATCAGTTTGAACATCAACATTAGCAGTCGCTTCATCCATTATTAAAATTTTGTTATTCCTTACGATGGCTCTAGCCAGACAAACTAACTGCCGCGATCCCACACTTAAATTGACACCACCTTCCGACATGTATTCATTTAGGCATTCTAAAATTTACGCCAAAAGTTATTTGAAATTTCAAATTCTTCTACACATATACCCGGCGATTCTGCCAATTTTAAATCGACATCCACCAGAGCGGAATATAATATGACATCGCTGTACTCCTTAAATGGATCCAGATTATATCTTAATGTACCTGAAAATAATACGGGCTCCTAAAATTTAAAGAAAACTGAGTATAAAATTTAGCAAATAAATCGGAGGAAACCTGCGGAATAATTGAAATCTTTTTTCGAAGATCGTGAAGACCAATACCTCCAGTTTCAATTTCATCGATAAAAATTTCACCTTCAATATATGCCAAACGAAATAAAGTTCCTATAACTGATGATTTTCCAGCTCCTGTTCTCCCAACGATACCTATCTAATTTTACATTTCTTATTATAAATTATTCTTTTATTTCTTCGGATTTAGTATTAAAATGGAAGACTAGTTAAGGGTGTCATAAACGTCATTAAATTTAAATGGTCTTTCATTTTAATCCTAGATCCAAAGAAATTAAAAAATAATTATTAATACAAGAGGATAAGAAGTACATATATTTATTATTAAATTTAGTTTTCAAGAAATGTAGAGGTACCTTTTCTTTTGGTTTAATAAAGAAACTAACATTTCTTAAAACGGGTTGCTCTGCAAGGCTATATCGCATAAAGACGTTTTTAAATTCAATGTTGCCTTCGGCTGGCCAAGTCGCAGGCGGAGTTTTCCCAGGAGCCTAAGTACAAAAAATATTGAAGAAGTTTTCGCTACAAATTTACTTCATTTTACCGATTCTAAAGGTGGTTCTGGTTCAATTTTGGTGAACTCCAAAACTCGTTCAACCGCCGTTAATTGCGTTTCAAATTCAGCACTTTGTCTCATCCCCCATTGAAATATACCCGTCAGTCCTATACATTGTGTAAGAATAAGAGCAATGTTTGCGCCTCCAACCTCGTCGAAATATAAAAAGTAATATAAAACTATTGCCGTGTACACAACCGTGAGTAAATCTAACAAATATCCGAATGCTCTTGAAACGGCCATGAACATGAACGATGCGCTCGTATGTATGTCTTGAAATTTATCAAACTCTTCCACCAAGATCATTTCATTGCCATGGGAACGGATCACGGCCAAACCTTGCATAGTCGCGTTAGTATGTGTAAATACAGGGCTTCTGGCTAAATTAAATTTTATGTACAATAATAATTCGTGTATTTAGAGTGGTGGTTATTTTGGGGATCTTAGAATTAACTACAAATAGCTTAGTTGGGTTGATTATAAAATAGTGTACAACGTATTTTAGAGAAAAGAAGTGAAAGGAATAATGAAAAGAAGGAAAACGTACTGCTTAGTGCATAGAGATTAGTGATGAAAGATAAGAAGGAAGAAATAAAGAAAAACAAAGAAGACTGGCAAAAGATGAGAACGACGTAATCACGTAATAATGAAAAAAAAAAAATATTAAGAAGGGAGGAACCAAGAGAAAAGTGTCAGTAAAAAATGAAAAGGAAGAAATAATAAAAAAATCGAAGGACGATGAGGAGAAAAAAATAAAAAGAAAGAACAAGTCGTCGTTAAGATTAAATATGAAGTAAAAACAAAAAAAGAAATATCAAGCATAAATAAAGAACAGGAGGGGAGGATTATTGCAAAATAAGAAATAATGAAGAGGGAGTAATAACTGAAAGAAAGGACTAACAAGAAGAATTAAAGAACGAGAATGAGAGAAGTACTATATAACAACCTAATTTTAAAGTTTATACTACCAAATCTTAGGTACGGTTCCTCATTAAAGGTCCTGTAAAAGACTATAAAATGTAAGAAGAAGAAGAAGAAAAAGCAAAAGTAGCTCTTAATCTTCGTTTATTTTCTTATTATTTTAGCCATTTGTAATTAATTTCCAAGCAATAAAACGATCCAAGATAACCAGAGTTCTATCTAAACTAGGACCTACCAATGCCTTCCAATCTTTTTAAACTACAACTGGCTTTTAAATAATATTTTCTTATAATGTAAAATATTATGCAGAAAGTGAGCGTTATAAGAAACAACCAACGTTCGATATAACCCAAAAGTCCAATGATGCCCACAAAATTTAACAAAATCTAAAAACTGCAGAATTGGTAAAAAAGAAATTGTCGGTTAATATTGTTTTACCTGATATGTATCGACCATGGCGTAAGGCATCATTTCGTCAACAGCACCCATATCTTTGGAGAATCTATTTAAAATCCTACCGGAAGCGTTTAAAGTAAAAAATCGTAAATTTGCTCTTGTCACACTATTAAACATTTTGTTATGCAAACTAAAAACAAACAAAAATTTATTAAGAGTGGTTGAAGCAAACAATGTTCCGTAATATTTTTAAACGTCGTAAGAAAATGATAAATGCAATATAAAATTATTTTTACAGATTTAAAAATATTTTAGTGCACTGTTAGGACCCACAAGTGTGGTCCATAGTATGTATATCTCGTTAATCCATCAAAAACAGTTTTTGTTATTGATATTCACACATTATTCAAGGTATGTTTTGATGAATAACAACTTGTACTATTAAATTTAGGTCTATTCCTTCGTTGATCAACATTTAACGATTTTAAATTAGTCAGTAGTTCCCAATCTTTTCACACCAAAGGACCCCATTCTCAAATGCGACACAACAAGAAATATCTAAAGTCAAAAACTGTTTTTAGTGATCTAACTTTTTTTGAAATACATGACTTCGTACCACACATGTACACCTTGAATGAAAAATAATCTTACCCAATAGAAGCTCGCATGCAAAACCCGTAAAAATAAAATGAGCGAAATAAAGAAATAAAAGTCGTAGCTCCTATAGCTGAGGCAGCGTATGTAATACAGTCATCACGTGTAAGACTTGTAAGACTTTTTTCAATGGGAGCATTGGATTTTCCATAAAAATTACGATCTTCAAGTTTAGCCCTTCTCAAAAAAAAATTATTTTTTTCTGTTCACAAGGTTACCACCTTATCTTACTCACCAAGCAGACATAAAGAAATCAAAAGTACTAGCGGCTGCTTGAGAAAGTAAAAATAAGAAAAATAGGATGACAATAAAAATGTAGGTTCCTCCCGCTCGATAATAATCTTTTAAAACGGAGCACCCCACAGTTCCAGTACTTCTTATTTCTTGAAATTCTCTAACATTCTAAAAACATTTTGATGATTAGTTCCATTAGAGTTTATTAGCAAGGCACCGTGCTTCAAATTATTATGTACATTAGGTTAATTCACTGAAAAAAGTTCATCGAAAAGATAGTTCTCCGAATTTTTGTGAAAAAGCATTTTATCAATGAATATTTTACTATTTTACAATTCACCGAACCGGTATTTTATTGTCGTATTGTCACTTGTTCTAATCGCCTTTTTATATTAACAGCAACCTAACTATTATATATAACAGATCTCCCAGTTAATCACTTTGACTGTATAAACCGAATAGTTGCATAGAAAACTGACTTTTCAGTAAATAAACTTTTCGATAAACTATTTTCGGTGAATTGTTTACGAAGAATTTACCACATCCAGTATGTTAGTTCTTTAATTAACATACCGGTGCTTTAATCGATGACACCACACTTTTAACACTCTTAACACTACGAGCAGCCAATAAAGCACGTTCCTCCATTTCCTTTTTGGATTCATCTTCCTCATCCGATATTAATTTTGCCAAACCTTCAGCCTTTGAAAACACCTCATTATAACTACCACACATTTTCATTTTACCATCTTCCAATAAGACTATTTGTGGAACGTTCTTTAAGTATTGTAATTGATGTGTGGCTAAAACCACAACCTTGTCCTTGAGGTATCCAGTTATGCATTCTTCGAATAACTGTTTGCCAACGTTTGTGTCAACGGCTGATAAGGGATCATCTAATAAATAAATGTCCGCCTCTCTGTAAACAGCTCTGGCCAAATTTATTCTTGCACGTTGTCCACCACTTAGGGATATGCCTTTTTCGCCGACTAGAGTTCTGTCGCCGTACGGTAATAAAGTAAAATCTCTAGATAAGGCACAGGCTTTTACAACAGTGTTATATTTTTTTCGTTCATAAATGTTTCCAAATAAAATATTTTGACGCACTGATCCTAAATAAAAATATAATTAAAATACATAGCTATAGTCGTTGTGCAAAGCTAAGACCACACCACGTTGAGGGTCCGAGTCTTAAGCGAACGATACTTTTCTGAATATTTAAGTATTGCTGGTTTATGGTAAATAAACGGAATTTAATCCGCATTTTTTTTAAGGAAGTATTACTGTGTTTATGAAATCAGTATTATAACTTACCAGCAAATAGAAAGGGATCTTGTGTGGCAAAAGATATGGAACCTTCAACGATTACTTTTCCTTCAAATGGAGTTAATTCGCCCAAGATCATGTGAAACATACACGATTTTCCCGAACCAACAGGTCCTACCAAAGCCGTCAGAACCCCTCTTTGAACAGTTAAAGTAATATTACTTAAAACCACCACATTTCCATATTTAAGGCTAGCATTTTGTATATCTATTGTTCTAAAATCTGCAATGGTGAATCGCTTGCGATAATAATTTGCATATTGAGAATTTTTATGTAATCTAGTCATCCACATTGGATCCATAGGTTCCGGATTTGCTATGGTAGTTTCTTTTAGCAATAAAAAATCCTTAATTCGAACAAACGCTACATAAATTTCTGAAACCTAACAAGATTTAAATATTATATGCAAGTTGATTTAAATTAAAATTACTCACGTGTCCTACACCTTGTGGATAATACACAGTCATAGTCATTCTTAATATTTGATAATACGAAACGATGAAGAACACGGTTTCAATCGTAACTTTATCGCTCGCTTTCAAATAGAAAAGAACAGAAAGGAAATGCCCCGTTCTTGTAATGAATAAAATCAAGGACATGACGATACCTTTTATTACAGAAGCTTTGATGAGGGCATGCATTTCATTCCTATAAGAAATATTTATATTAAACAATTTTAAACAAGAATATTGAACAGCGCTACACACTTTCTCGTTTTATGAATGGATGCACTAAAGGCGTATTCCCAAGCGTACATTTTTATAACGCGAATTCCCTGGATGATCTCATTCATGACTTGAACTCTGTTGTCTGTTCTTATAGCAGTTTGAATCCTCACATATCTGGTTAGAATACCAAGTATACCTATAATTTTAAGTAATCTAATCTAACTTAAACTAATCTAAAAGCTTTAACATTGTTATAAGTTAAATATATTTTAGACCGGACCTTATCTTGAAGCTCTAAGAATAAATTCTATCTAGATCGCAATTTTCGTAGTGCCCACTACTATCGATGAACCTGAGAGTAATGCCAGCGGAGGTATACTCCTGGTAGGGCCAACCTTGCCGGTATGATTAACGGTTAGAAACCAAGCCAGCGTCTGACTTGGAAAAAGCGGCTACACAATGAGGCTGTTTCTTGCCTCTGGCAGTAAAATACACCAATAGATGAACCAAAAAATAGTCAACGGCATAGTATGTTACACGTAACGGGAAAATACAACATTAAAGTTCCAATTGGATATCCCGAGAAAATCACAATGGCTGATTTCAGTACGAAATATTCCCTGGATATAATTCCACTGATCGGATCAGGCACTGAAAATAGCAAACTTAAATACATGGCCAAACCACTATTAACATCGGTCCGTGGAACGAAAGATGGATGTTCCAAGCAGAAAAAGCGCAGAATGCCATAAAGGAGATGGAAAGAATAAACATCAAGATCATAGGGACCAGTGAGATGAGTGATGACCTGGGGCAATATCAAAAACCAGAGAATATATTACTTAGGTCCACCAAATGGAGAACAGAAAAATGGAGTGGGAATCATTGTAGAAGACTCAGTTGCTAGACATATATACCTGTATCGGGAACAGTAATTCTACTATAAATATCGAGTAGCCCGGTACCACAAAATGTAATTTAAAGTTATGCTCCTACCTCAGACAGCAATATTAAAGAAATAAAGCAATAGAAATACTCAGAGAGAGCAGAACTGTTAAGCATATTTGCAGCTGAATACAAGCTAACTGTACTAAATTACATTCTTGTAGCTTCCCACAGTAAAAACATACCCAGGAGCCAAACCAAGTAGTGGGAAGACTAAGAGTTCGAATGAAAAAAGTAGAAATGAGAAGGAATACTAACACACGATGCTATTTGTGAATTAAAAGAAGCAACCACAAATACATATGTAGAAAGTGAAATAGAAGAAAACTTTGTAGCAATAAACTGTGCCACATTCCTAAAAGAGGAGAAAAAAAGAATAAAGGCAGAAGCAGAAAAACTTAAGAGAAAGCTCCTGAAACGTCATCAAACGAAAATCCTACAATTATTAGAAAGAAGAAGAGACTTCGAGAATACAGATGACGCACAGTATAATAGAACATAAAAAATAATCTTCTTCTTCCTCTGCCTTATCTGTTTCGGACGTTGGCTCTTTGTTCTAAAAAAATAATCAAAGCAAAGATAAGAAAAGCAAAAAAAGAGGAATCGAAACAAAGGTTTGCGGAAATATAACTTTTACAGAACAAACACGACGTTTCTAACGTACATTGAAAGGTGAATTAAGGTACAAGAACATTTAAAAGAAAAGAAGCAAACAAACTCGTTGAAAAAGATGAGAAAATATTAGATAAAAATGCAATAAAAAACACCTGGAAGAAATATATGTATAGAACGACTATTGCACGAAAGGTGTAGAAGTAAGAAATGTCATAAAACAAATAAAATAGGGCAAAACCACAGGGCCAGATGAATTCTACGCCGAATTCCTGAAAGTACTAGAGATTAGACAAGAAGGAATAAAATGGTTAACAGATATATTTAGTAATATCTACAACTCCGGTGTTTTACAGCAACAAGGGCTGGAAACATTATTCATAACTCTTCCAAATAAGATGAATCATCGATTTAAAGTGTTTCTAGTAATTATGCATAAAAAGATATACAAAATAGTAAAAGTACCTGTTGGACCCACACAATTTGGATTTAGGGACGCAGCCAGGACACGTATGCAGAGACATGAAGAGTGATCGTGATCTGTATGCTTGTTTCGTCGACTATAAGAAGACCTTTAATAGAGTTCAATACCAAAAGTTGTAAAACCACCACCACCACCGGCCACCATAGCACAGACACAGGAAATAAAAGGCAGCATTGTTAAGAGTGGAAATGAAAACTATAATAGACAAAACGAAAGAAATTCTCATTACGATAAAAGAACAGGAAACTAACCTGGGACACATTAAGCACAATCTGAGTAGATTCGGGCTTACACAGTGCATACTACAGGGTAAAGTAGAAAGAAAAAGAGGCATTGACGAAGAATATCATGGCTGAAAACCCTAAGGAATTGGTTTTCCACGACAACCACAGGTTTCTTCCAGGCAGCAATGAGTAAAGCAAAAATCGCCAATATGATAGCCAACCAGAACGCATGGACAAAAGAAGATCACAGTGCTGTAATTAATCAACATCGTCTAATCTAACCACACATTTACTTCTTAATTGGCTCAAGATAATCATCAATCTTCCTACACATAAGATTATTAAGTTAACATACCTTGAAGAGGTATGCAGAAAATTACAGGACTCATTCCATATATACTAGGCATATCAATTTCTTGATAAATGAAATATAAAGCTGCCATAATTGTTACAGGACCCAACCAGAGATAATGTATAAAATGTATTTGCTCAAATTTGTTAACATCGTTCGATAGAATATTAATAACATTACCAATCATTTTCCCAGTTAGTTGAGTCGTATCTAAGCGTAAAACCTTTAAATTATTTATTTTTAGATTTATTTAATGTTGTATCGTTGACTGATATACAGTCAACGATTGAACTGTGCAGAATACTTTTCTATAAATTAATGAACAAACTGCGATCCGAATTTTCATTCCGCAAAAATTAAGCATGCAAAATATTGGATGAACTACAATTACTGCTACAAAACCACATACTACTACTCCAAATGCAAAAAGTATGGCTTCGTCGTGTAGAATTTTGCATTGATTGGGTCTCCAATAATTTATTACCCTATTAAAATGTGTGGGAAATGCTCGCCTGCAAATTGTATTTTTGTTTCACAAGGCAAATTAATTAACAAATAAAACGTACGGGTGCTTGTTATCCTGGTTTGCTACACTAAAGTATCGCAACAGTAATCCCACAAATAATGGTTGATATATTCTGAAAACTAATTATTTATAATTTGGGTCTAGGCAGGATCGGACTGGCTATAAAAATCACCGGGTAAACCGCCCTGAGCTGTGCGACCCAGATAAGGCCTTTTCTATTTATACAATATTATATTATTCAACGCTTTAACTGCTGAAGGTGTATGGATATGCTTTCATATAAATAATTGAATGTACGTAATCCTACCAACTGCGCCATTTTCATTTCGGGAAAATACGTTCAATTCTTCAAAGGTGTATATATGAGCTTCCTCATATTTTATATTATACGTATATATTTGTCTTTAGCAGTTAAAGGGTTAAAAAGCGTATGATGTAGACTAGTGATTTCCTGGCCGCAGCATTTTTTCAGGTATTGCGCGACTACGGTGCCGGCAATAAGTTAAACTAAATCTTAGTTTTCAGGACCATAAAAGCAGTTTTCGAGTTTGAACCCATAATTTTTCTCATTGCGTTATAATAACAACTCGTACATTTTGTCAACATTTAAAAATTTTGGTTAAAATCACCAAGCTGAAGTCGTAGCCTGCGAAACTAAAATGCTGCGGGAATGTGGTATTTTGGTGTAAAAAGGTTAAAAACGACGTTAAAAATTTGTAAAATATGGGGCCCCAGTAAATTTTATAACACCAATCCGCACCTGGATCTTGGTTTAGATAAAATTAATTCTACCTAACTCCCAGTTCCATAATAAGTAGGGCTAGGCCATATAGAGCAATTTCACACCCAAAACATTGAGTAATAGCACGTAATAAACTTGGCTTTCTTCCTTTACGTCTGCTTGCTCTTTCAACTTCTTTTGACCATTGACGTGACAATTTGTCACCTAAAATGCCAGACCTGTGCCCTTCCAAAGGCTTGGTTAAATCGTCTTCATCAAAGTCTCTTTTCAAACCAACTTTAAAAATTTTAATTGTGTACCTTTAAGTATTTTAAAATTTATTTAAGATTTTAGAATAAGGATGGGAATATACCAAAAGGTTGACATGCTGAGCCAATTTGAATGGGCTGCAGGATTTTCAATTTGAATATCTTCTGTTGTTGATATTCTCCTCATAATGGCTTAGTTTTGATTTCTAAATTAAAGTTAATACAATTTGCTATGACATTTTAAAATATACTTCTTGACGTTTAAAAGGCATGAAGCTTTCTTGATTAATTAGGGTTTTAAGGAATTAATTCTCAAATTAAGCTTCCAGGATAAAAAATTGTAAAATCTCAGTAGTTCAACTTATTTTTAGCTTTTAGAGAAATTTAATAATAAAACTAAAAGTTATGTAATACAAATCTTCTTCTTTCATGTGCCATGTCCGGTGTCCATGACGTTGTCGTATGCATTTCGGTCTTTTGCCAGTCTAAAAATGTATTCTGCAAAGTTAATTCCAGTCCATTATTTGCTTTCTGCCGATATCTTGTCGGCCTTAAATTTTACCTTTTAACATGAGATTTAGTAGATGATGTTTCTTTCCCCTTAGTACATGCCCAAGATAGCTGCTAGTTTTCCTGCATTTTATGTTTGTCAGTAACTCTCTTGATGATTCTGCCGACTAAACACCATAATTTGTGTTTCTCTTATATCGATATTCAGGCCACTTTGGTTTTCGATATTATTGATTTTATCTAGGAGCAGCTTTAGTCTTTTTGTTTCCTTGAACAAGTTGTCGAATTTTGCAGCCGTTACAAGTCCCAAGAGTCTTTTTGTTTTTATTATTTTGAGCCCATTAAGGGCTGCTCGGAACCAGATTTTATTTCTCTGCATGGTGATTATAAGGAGTTGATAGGCTCCACTCTCACCAGTAAGGCCAAGACCATCAGTGGCAATTGGTAGGCAGAGGATTTATCGTCTGTCGCGCTTGCTGGTCGTATCCCAGCTACTTGCCCTTGTGACCGTGGCGAGTAGGCCCAACAGGGTAGGTATCGCCACGTTAAACAACAAAACAGGGGCCTTGCCCTTGATCGTGCATGGTGATTATCTCTGGAATTTCGATACCAGATTGATTTCCCGTAACTTCCTTTATGTGGGTAAGGGAATGTAAGGGTTAAAATAGGGTACATGGTGGGATTAAGGATTAGGTCATGGTTCCCCTGATACGGTAGTGGGGAAAGCCAAGTGCTCGCGTTCGGCAGAGAGCGCCAGACTCTGAAGCAAATCTGTTCTCTATCTGGTTTATAGAGAAGTATTCGCCCGCTACCGCTACAAATAATACTTATAATTTAAAGAAGTTAAGTAAAAAATCGAATAATTTTCGTAAAGATTTTAAACAGATATTTGAGACCCTTAAGAACTCTTGAAGAATATATTAAAATATCTAAGAAATTAAAGTGATATTTGGACTTTTAAGGACACGTTGGCTAAGGTGTGGCTCGATGATGGGATCGTCATAACCAAAATAAAGCGAGGAGAGAGTGGCCCCAATCCCTGTTGAGGCTGACCTTTGAGTCAAATAATATTCAACATCGCCATAGGGCAGTCATTGCATCATGACGGGGTGAAGATAGAGCAAGTAAGTGAAAAGCCCTCCTCTACGTCGGCGATATAGCGCTAGTGGCGCTGTACATTGGAGATATGGAAGCTGCTCTTGCCAGAAAGTGTGCCATTCAAACCACACACTGGACCTGGACGGCAAGCAAAGAGCAGCTAAATCCCACGGAATTCCAGATACATGAAAACCTTTCATGACGGCGACGCATACCACCATCTAGGCAACTTAATAGGATATCACACCCACTTACACCTAAAGGTAAAAATCGAAAGGACGGCCCAGAAGGTAGTAAAAATATACGTATTGCCCTAGCACATTGGCAAAAGATCAGCCCGGTGAACGTGTTCATCATGTCCCAACTCTCTTCATCCTATGAGAAAGCCACGTCCAGAAGAAGTACCTAAAGCACCTAGACAAACTGACAAATTGGTCGGTCAAGAGCTGGATGAAGCTGCCTCAGCGAGCGTCTGTTGAGATAGTTTTATCACAGCAGACAGTCTGGTTGCAATTAACTGCTGATAACATAACATCTTCAATTGCAGTTGGAGAACGTGGCTAGGAAGCAGATAGGTCAAGCGCTGTTTTCTGAAGACTCTCGAAGGAGAATTTGGAAAACACAGCGATGGCGTCCTTGTAGCGAAGAGTTGTATTCACTGGTTGTGGGCGGTCACCCACGAAGAACTCGCCGTAGTGTTGAGCGAAGACGAAAAATTTGTCAGAATACCTCCGCAGGAAAAAACAAAGAACAGTGTTCGCCAGCGACTCATGGTCGTCCTAAAGGCAAAACCGAATCAGGGGGAAGTATTCAAACCAATCTCATTCTGGTCCAATTACAACCACATTTTAACGACCAACGAGGTTCTGCGATTGGAATTTTAATCATCGCGTCAGAGTGTACTGTATGCGGCACCAGAAGTTTAGGCGCGGGGAATAAGAGGTGTCTTCGTGCGGCGAATGATACTTTCCTCCACGTCTTTAACTACTGAGGGGCAAAGTCGGCGCAATGCAGTGCAGTACTGACTGGTAAACACCATTCCATGGGGAAGTGAAACATTAAAAAGAGAAGAGAAGGGGCAACCTGACATTGTCTTGAAAAATAACGAAACAATGTCAGCAGTCATTGCGACGGACTTATCTATCCCATTCGAGAACGATCCCCAAGCGCTGTGTAAACAGTCGGCGAATAAAGGTGAGCAATTACAACAACTTCGCCACCAAACTCCGCTCCAGTGGAAACGATACGGAGCTATTCGCTTTCAAATTCGGTTCACTGGAACCCCACAACCGAGAAAGTGCTTCGCCCCCATAACATCTCCAAGAGGTACAACGCACTCATCAGAAAGTTGATTAAATTGGATATAATCAAATGGAATCGAGACATCTACTTGTCTCCGCAATACAAAGATCCGCCGCATCAACGTCCATGTGTGTGTGTGTGTGTGAATGTCTGTGTAATCATGTGTGCATCCTCTATGACAGTATTTTTTATGTATATTTTACATTTTTTTCTCTAGACCCTGCTAAAAGGATGAAATATATCCACTTGACCTATTTATTGTACTAAATTATTTCTTTCTTGAATAAAGTTTTAAACAGAGCAGATTTTAACATGTATCGAGTGTAAAAATTGGTTTAAGTTCAGGATTATATTATTAAGGATTAGGGGAGGTGAAAAACACTAAAAAACACATTTTTATATATAAAAATAACAATAAAACAGGTAGAATGTACTTTACAAATATTTACTTTGTACCAAGATTTGCTGTAGCAGTATAATTCAATAGAAACAATATGATTACAATGATGTGTATTGTCTTGCAATTTTTGTTTTTTAAATATAAAAAACTACTCCAAGTAGTTTATAAATTTTTCCTAAAAATTGAATTTCACATTTGTCCTTTCCAGCAAAACTCACCTAAGGTAAAAAATAAATAAAAACTTAAAATTTCAACAAAACATATACATATGAACACAAATCTAAATTGTACAAACGTAACTAACTGAAAAAAATTAAATAAATAAGTCAATAATATACAAAACAAAAAAATGTAGTAACACAATAAGTTGTACACATTCATTAAAATCTCTATTGCAGAATTAAATTAAATGGTAACAATTATGAGCACCTAGATATTTGAAAAAAATGTATAAATATGAAAAGTTGTGAAGACCTAAACAATTATTGTAAATGTGATATAAATAGCACATTTCAAGAGGTTATAATTTATTTATTTGTGTACTGTGTACTCTGACATAAAATTAAAGCTGTTTTATCCTCTTGAAATATGATTTCTTCTATTTAAACATATTTTTTCATAAAAAAAACCTTCTATCATTTATGCTGCCTTGAGCGCCTTCATTAAACCATCAGTAGACATAGATTTCGGTCTTTCAATTGGTAAACCTAAAGCACGATCCCATACCAATGAAGACAACACACCTATAGCTCTAGAAACTCCGAATAGTACAGTGTAATAATTCATTTCTTTAAGTCCATAATACTGTGAAGAAAATGAAACATTTCATTAAGAAAAATTTAAATATTTTTAGGTATTATATAATGTATGTAACAACATATGAAGCGCACTTTAAAGCCAAAAATATGGTTGCCACAACAACATAAATTGGCGCCCAATGCGTAAAATTATTTCACCAAATGATACTAATTTTAAAACAAATTGTCATAATTTGCGCAAAATCATTAAAATTTTGAAAAAAAACCTGATTAGATCACTTTCAAAGAAAATCGCTAAAATTTTGATAAATATTAATTAAATTTTAAACAAAATCATCGCAATTCAGACGTAATTTATTAAATTTGCCGCAAAGTGTAAAATTATTCGTTCATATATGAATAAAGTTGGAAAATTTTTAAAAATTTAACCACGCTTTATATGCCGGCATAAACCCATAATGTGCTGTTTAAAAATATTATTAAATAAATAAATTGTACAAATACCTGAAGAAGGACACCAGAATGAGCATCTACATTTGGCCATGGGTTTTTAACCTTGCCAAGTTCTAATAGAATTGGTGGTACCACTTTATAAACATTTGAAACAATCTATGAATCAAAAAATTAAATTTATTTTACTGAATTTTTTCCTTGTGTTTATTTTTACCTGGAAGAGTGGGTCATTTGGTAAATGTTTAAGAGCAAACTCTCTTTGACAAGTATAACGTGGATCAGTTTTTCTGAGCACCGCATGTCCATATCCAGGTACAACCTGGCCAGATTTTAAAGTTTTCCAAATAAATTCTTTCATTTGTTCTTCGGATGCTTTATCACCAAGTTGCTCTCGCAACTTTTGCAACCAAATAAGTACCTAAAGACAATTAAAATTAAAGAAACTCTACTAAAAATTTTTTGGCAACTATAGGCTATTCAAATTAATATTTCTTTCCATGATTATGGGTGAAGGAATTTACGTTATAAATAAAAAGGATATGGTTTGAATAACAGCTATTTATCATAAGTTCCTATATGATTCTAATTCAAAGATCTCCACTAGGTAGCGTTAACAAGGAGCGCGCATAAACAAACATGGTGATGCCGGTGGTCTTTAGTAGACATTTTTACATTACTCGTATATAAAGTGCTTCCAAAGGTTCGCAAAATAAATTGAATTCCGCTACCGAATGACCAATCATAGGCCTCTACCAAGTTGTTCACTTTTTTTTTGAAATATAGTTTAATAGAAATAATGTTTTTTCAAAAACCATTTTTTAAAATTTTTAATTAAATTTTAAATTTAAATATTTTCAAAAAAAATACTTTACCAATGTTTTGGAGGTGATAGCAACATTTAATCTTGTCTATCACTAACGAGCATTGGATTAATTATTTAATTTAATTTACATTAAAATTTTTAAAGTTAGAATTGGTCTACATAAAGTAAAGTAAATGGGAGGGTACATTTTTTTAATTAATACTTCAACATTACTATACTGTTAATCTTTTTTATGATACGTAAAGATCCGCGACCATTCTCTAGAGTTTTTGTAAAAATCTGTGACTAACCACGCTGTGATAACTTCCTACAAATGTTTTATTTTTTGTCTTTTTTAATGAAAAATATTCTAGACTAAATTATGAATAATATTTGTTGGTATAATTACCGATTTTAAGCATAATATTAAGCGTGACTTACTTCTTGATTCGCCAATCCGTGTAATGGTCCAGCAAGGCCATTAAGACCAGCCGCTAAAGAAAGGTAAGGATCGCTCAAAGCGGAACCAACAAGATGTGTAGTATGCGCAGATACATTACCTCCCTCGTGATCGCTAAAATTTTCAACATTTAAAATTAGGCGCCACAAAAATATTATGGAAATTATTATTACGTGTGAATCGTTAAGTAAAGTCTCATCAACTCAATGAATTGGGGATCATCGAAACCCAACATTGTGGTGAAATTATAACTCCAATCTTTGCATGTATCAATGGCTCCAATTCCTGAGCCATCTTTAAAGGTGTTGCGGTAAATTGTAGCGGCGATGACGGGAATTTTGGCAATGCAGTCCATGGTATCCTCGTACGTGTACTTAAATTACATTTTTAGGTAACAATTTTGCAATTTTTAATTAAAACAAACAGGACTTACTTCCCAATATTTGGATTTATGTACACCGCTTGAATAGGCCTTTGCAAATTTGCTCTCGCTATTCAATACTGTTACTGCAGCACTGAATTGAGACATGGGATGAACGGTATTGGGAAGATTATTTAATAAAGTCACGACGTGTGCTGGTAATTCGGCACGTTCGGCCCATTCTTTGGAAATTTGTTTTACCTAAGGGAAATAAATTAGAATAAAATATGCACATGTTTTATTTTAGGGGAGTACCTGAGCTTCTGTGGGGACATCTCCCGTCATTAAAAGCCAGAAAAGACCTTCTGGTAATGGTTCGTTACCACCTGGTGCTTTTGGAAGGAGTTTCTGACATTCGGGAATGGAAAGGCCACGAAATCTTATACCTTCATCCGGATCCAAAACAGATGTTTCACATACAAGACCCTTAATGCCTCTCATACCGCCATACATCTTTAAAAATAATTTTTTTTTTAAGTTTTGTAATTTTATTTTTTTTTTAAATTAACTTAAGTAAAATTGTTTAAGTACCAAAATTCATTACAACAATAAATCCTTGAGAACTTAATTATGTATAAAATTATATTTTATCGTTTTTTTTTCTTTAGATTGTTATTTATAATTTATGCACATGCCATTTTAATATTTTACATAATAATTTAAAATTTATCTTTCAAGTATAAACAATATTTTTGCTTTACTTTTTCCATATTATTTTTGTAAAATAAATAATATCAGAATGAAATTTGCACCAGCAAGACTATGAACCTTGATTTATTGTTGACCCCTAGTTTAAAAAAATTAGGCAGAAATCAACAAACGTTTTAAAATTATCAACTTGCTTTCTAACAAACGTACCATATCAACTGTGACTTCTCCAACTTTTGTATTGCCGTGAGACTTCCTAAAATTTTTGACGCGCTCTTGTTCTTTGGGAATTTTGGCGGCCATCACCGCTTTGAGATCAGTTGAAGCATCACCGAAACTTCTGGAGAGTACGGCAGAAAGCTGGCTAATTGCTTTCTGAAAAAAAAAATAAAAATATAATTGCAACACCCATGTATGCTAAAGTTTATTATTACGTAAATTCCAAAGAAGCAGAAAATCAATAAAAAAATAAAAAAAATGATTCCATAAATACTTTTTCTTCTTTCTTAAGTTTATATCTTTTTTTTCACATAAGGTTAGTAACCAATAGAAATAATAATATTTAACTGTGGAAAATCTCATTTGGGATTGACATCACTTAATTGTAATGTAAGTTGCCAACACCACAGGCAGAGAAGAGGCTATGCGCCAAGTGGCGTCGTAAGCTGACGACGATCACTTAATTCCCTATTATACTAATTTATTCATTAATGGAGTAATAATTGTCATTATTATTTCACTAGTAAAATAACAATGAAATATTAACTGTAAGAAATCTCATATTTCTTTTTTGACCTCTTGCTAGTGCTCCATCGGTCACCTCCCCAGGTGATGGATAGGGGAATGCTTCCTAGATATAGATGGTATCGGGGAGGCGGACAAAGTACTACCCACTCGGACAGAGTAATATGATTCAGCTGAAACAAGTGCGGGTAATATGTTATAGTATTTACAGCGATTGCAGATAAAGATGTGGAGGTTGAAAAATTTGATGAACATCTAAATGTTATGGGCATGTAAGATCCCAAATACACCGAGACTTATTATGTAAGGGAAAATAAAATGAAAGAGGAGCATAACCATACGTAGGGCCTCCTGGATAAGAAAAAACCTGCGTGTGTAGTTTTACTGCTTTGGTTGTACTATTCAAAGTAGCGAACAATAAGATTCCAAGAGTCCAACCTCCGATAGAAGGACTATAAGAAGAAGAAGAAGGTAACAATGAAGAGATTAGATATGAAGCCGCCTCTTTGATACTAGCAGACTTGAGACGTACAAATACAATTCGAGAAATTCAGCACGTTTTCGATGATTTGTACGAATT
>JARJDX010077517.1:0-19395 GCA_030264735.1 Gymnusa sp. GC000175
GTAAAAAATTTAATTATTACATGACAACGATTATCTATGCATAATAACAAAATGTAATTACAGTGTACGTAACAACCACTTTGCAAAAATATCGCATGCAAATGTGTATTTTCATGACAACAAGCAGAGTGTTGCTGATTAGCACCCTCGTCAACCCTATCCTAGTTGACGTAAGTTTAAATTAAACACCACTTATTTTGACAAGTCAAAACAGGAACTTTTTAATTTTTTGCAAGTTAATTTTTATGTTATGCAAATTAAAGTTAGTTTGTAAGGTAATGTCAATAAATTATACACACCGCAGTGTTGCAATTGTGAGTTCAATAATCTTAAAAAAACCAGATGGATTATTCTGTCTAGGTTGCTTGATATTGTAATTAACGATTCAAGAATATTAAGTGCAAATTTACGTGTTTCTGTCACTGTAACAACTAAATTTACAAAATATACACTTAAACGTTATTTGATAAATATGTCAATTTTGAAAACAAATGCTTTCTGAGAAAGAAAGTATAGTAATTGCAAAAATTTCGATATCGAGATTTTTGCGGAAATATCCGTTTCCGACTCCCATCATTTAGAAATAAGTTGTTTTTTCTGGTGTCTATCTGTCTGTCTGTGAGTCTGTGTCCTCTCTACGGCCCTGACAGCTAAACTGATCGGCCTGGAAATTTATATTTAAGCTTTGACTTTTGGCTAAAATCCACCAACCGGAAGTAGTAGTTATTGGTAAGGTTTTTCGGTTTGTTGCGAATATTTCAAAAAATATCAAGTTTATGAAAAAAAAAAACACAAGACTACAAGTGTGTTTAGAATTAAAATTGCAATAAATATTTTTCCTATCATTTTAGCAAAATTCAACATTTTAAGCCATCATCCTTATTAGTTGATACGGAACGTTTTATTCAGTAGCAGAGCAGTACTGTCACTAAAATCAATGCCAAATAATAAAATGGGTTATTTATTAATAAAAAGTGTCGAATGTTACCATCGGGGTTGTTGCCAACATTTCAATGAGATATAGTTGCAGAGACATACTGCCAACCTAATTAGCTGATAATGAACCAGTTTAACCAAGTATAGATGGCTGACAACTTATAGTGGAAGTGGTAGCGCTATCTTGAAGCAAAGTACTGTACAGTCTCTGAAAAAGTATTTTTGCGCCTAAGGCCCGTGACACAATGCTAAATTTGCCAATATATACTGGTCAAGCTTCTTTTGTATGTTTCTATTAAAAATATCAAATATGTTGTAAATTCGTAAATGAAAGTCGTGTGGTGACCGCACCTCCATATTTTTTACCTGTAATGTGCATTTTGAAACTTTTCCCATAAATATTATTTGCACAGATTTGGATATTATTAAATAATATTGGATTTTATTAAAAAAAAAATGGATGACACATATTTTCAATGTAAAAAATGAGATATTTTATTTAATGTACATGCTTTGGAAGTGTCTGTCAATTTTTTATTTTAATTTATTTGCAATGCACCTAACCTCAAGATCAATCAACATTTTTATTCTAACCTAAACACTGCATTGTTTTTAGTCCGGATAGTCCATTTAACCCAGTTAATGTGGTATTTTTGACCACTTCACTATTGTGGCTATGTTGCCCTATACTCTGCTTTCTATTATTTTACACTAGCTCACCAGTTTAAGGAGTTTGGACCTTTCTAGTCAATGCTGTATTATTAGTTATCTAAAAGTTAAAGTGCTCCAACGTTAGGGTGTTAAGACACCTTCAAGAGCTCTTTTTTAACAGTCTGCACTTGGAGATCTTCATTCCTTATACACAAAGAAGAATTTATAATATTTTTTAGAACTTTGTTTTGAAATTTTTTTTAGTGATCTGTTTTATAACTTTAAAAGGCAATGATAGTTGCTTTTGTACCTCCCCACAGTTGCAGGCCTGTATGTCCATATTGGTTGTAGGTTTTGGTAGGATAGACGGGTACTTTTTTTGATAGATATTTGAGAACCTTTTCCTAACAACCAATACAACTTTTTATATTTTAATTTCACTTTTTCTTGGTTCTTTTTAAGATTTTTTTATAAAGTTAACTAACTTAAGGCCTAAGTAAATGGGTTATTTTTGCATGGAACTATATTGTTTATTTGTACTGGGTGGTAATTTATATAGTTTTTTTCTATAATACCTTCTAATCTTCTACGGTTATTGGTGCTAGCCTAATGTTTTCCGCTACTGAAATGTCATACGTTTATAATAAGTACAAGCACTCAACCTTGGGGCATCCCACCACCTATAGTTTTAAGTTCGAAAAATTCGTTTTCTTATATTACTTTGAATATTCTTTGAGTTATGTATGATTTTAAGAGCTGCAGGTATAGCACTGTTAAGTACGTTTTTAGTTTAATTATTAACTAAATTTATGTTAGACTTCATCAAGCGACTTTTTTAACATCTAAAATGACGCATAAGGCTTTTTTTATAAACTCTATTATGCCTTTAATAATCCGCTTTATTTTTTTTAGAAACAGCTATTTAAAGATAATAAGTAGGAATGAGATAGATCTACATTAGTTAGCTTCATTTATAGTTTTTTCTGGCTTTGGTATCATTATCACTTCTTCTATTTCACATAATATTAAGGAAACAGTTATTTAACGATAATATTAAAGCATATTTTAATTTAAATGCCGTATTTAGATGTATTAATTTGACAGTGCTTTTTCTTGGAAATTGTTTCAATATTTCCTCTGTGATTAAGTCGGTTTTGCTATTATTTTTATCTTATTGACTACTTATTTGGGTATTACTAGTTTTCTTTTTTTAGTTATTTGTGCTCTTTTGTTCTTTATTAAGTCTGATAAATTTCTTCCAGTTCCTCTTTAGGTTGAAATATGTTTTCAAGCTGCTTTTCACTCTAGCCCATGCTCCCTTTTCCTTTTGTGAGGGTGGAATTTGTTCTGGTCTTTTCGTGGTTTTCCTTAGAGAGTAATCTGTTCTTTGTTCATAAGTTAACTTACTCAAGTGGTTATTAGTAGATTTATTTTTAAGTTCCTAGATTTATCTTTTTAGATGTTAAGCAACTTTATGAAGTTTACCTTTGTTTTCTCTTGTTCTGGAATTTTACTACTATTTCCTAGAGTTTTTTTTTTTGAAGTCTCCTCCAATAATAAATAAAGATTTTCCCTAATGTATTCATAAAGGGTTTATATACCTCCCTGTCTAGTTTTAGTGGCTGTCAAGGTAATCTCCATTTTATATTTTTGAATTTTTGTAAAATATTATACTGTTTTTTTTGTGAAAGACTCTAACCTTATTAAATTAGAAATTTTTTTTTACAAAGAAAGCATTTTAAAAAAATTCTAAACAGTATGAGTTATTACTTATTAGGAGCTTTCCTTTATTAAGGTGACATGTAACCAATGAAAAATTTAGTTTGGACATTTCATTTAGTGTCAGTAGGCACTATTGTTGTAGATGTAATAGTTTTCATGTTATTAGCAAAAAAACTAAAATAAAATGTTTAGTTTTATTGCTGGAATCTATTTCTTATCCGGTAACACTTTCGTCGTTGAGAGTTTTAGAACATATGTTGTTTGGTAACCGTTGAGTTTTTCGAAAGCAAATTGATCGAAAGCGAATTTTTAAAAAATTCATTGCTAAAAATTTAAATTAAATAAGAAATAATTATATCGCAACAGTGTTGAAGCAAAAATTCTCCCACATAACCGAGATAGGAGCATGCGCACTTTATCCAGGTTTTGAAACCAAATTATTAAAATAAATGTGCTTTTTAAAAAACTGATTATTCGAAAAGTTTGCCTTCTAAAAATTTTCATTCGAACAAACATGTTTTAAAAAAGGTTCAGACTTAATTGTTTTTAAGTAATATTACTCGTATTATTTGTCAATATCAAAAATCAATAGCATTTGTACTGGACCACTGAGCTACTGTCGTTTTAGGTGCTCAATTTTATTTCAAAAATTATGTTTTTTTGTGGAAGTTTAATAACTGGGTGTAGATTTATTTTTAACAAAAAAGGGCAATCCTTCATAAATTTGTAAAAGGAAAAATAAATATTTCTTGATTTCTTTAAAATAAATCAATAAATTTAATCCCGAAAAAACAAAAGAGTTCTATAATGAATTGTATCGTGCTTCCGCCTGTTTACAATATAAAGCTTTTTTTTTGTATTAAAATTGAGGGCTTAAAATAAAAAACTTGTTATGAATTGAGTCGTGCCCAAAAAGTTTTTTAATATTTTTTAGGGAAGATGATTGTTGAAAATTAATTAGAAACGATTTAAAATGCATCCTCATCCAGCTGTGTACTTTCACTTAGTCGTGCGGTTTAAAAGTCAAATAAAATCGAAAGCAGTTATTTGCAGCAGAAACCATTCTTCCACAAAACACTTAAATTAATTTATTTGCCCCAACATTCTAAACCTGTAAAACGATTTAATTTATTTATGATTTTGTATTATATCAGAAGATATACTTTCATTAATATGGCAGGTATTAGTATGCAGACAAATTTAACAAGTACGAAGCAGGAGAAAATAAGTAAGAATTTACTGCCTCGCTCTGCGCTATAATTGGGAAAATTCTTTTTATTCCTGCTATATAGACGGGAGAAATTTGCTACAATGCAAAAATATAACTAAACTAGAATAACGATTTTATTTTCTAAACAAATGTAAATTTGTTTATTTTCATGTTTTCATTATAAAATAAACTCAGTTTATTGCAGACATAACAATGCGGAATAAAACGCAGCACAATTATCATTCCTCATTGGAAAAGAAAAAGAATGTAAAAATAATTTAATTAGATTTCCTTAGATGGAATAACAAAGACAAAATTTATGGTAAAATTGTAAGGTATTAAAAGATTTGTATTTTATACAGTAAAAATTTTATATGAAATACCAGAAAAAAAGTTACATATATCATGAGAGATTGCTTTAATATATCACGAACAAAATGTTTTGAATCTTTTTTATGAATTGTGTTTCTTTTTCTGGCTTTGAAAATTTTTACACAAACTTTTTAACTTATTTTTATTGCCACGCAAAGCTAATCCTGGTAACACAAATATAACGCAACCTTAACGCATTAATGTAGCAGAAAATTTTAATTGTTCTCTTTAAAAATACAGTTTTTTATTTATTTTTTAGAAAACGTTAACATTAAAAGTAATGATTTTAAGTTAATATAAGTAATTTGGTTGGTTTTACGTATCATCATGACTTAAGTTAAATTAATAGTTCAACCAGCTGACCACAAACTCATCTTAACGTGTTTTGAATATTTTTAAATTGATAACATCATAATTTAAATATATTTTTTTAAGAATCTACTGTTTTAACTGAGTTTTTATATAAGCACGTCATGGATCAAAAGTTTCTTAAGCTGATGCTTATACAATTTAGCGCCTATTGAGGTATATCGGATCTTCAGGACCCTTACAATCATCGTTTAAAATTGTCAACTGTTGGATTTTAACTTTAGAAAAAAAATCGTCATTTTTTTTGTAGGGATGGATAGGCTTAAAAATTTGGATTAGTAATGCCAAAGTTTTTATTAATGCCAAAATCCCTGGTTCGAATCCCGATGTAAGAGCATGGACGTTCTGTGGTGTTCATTTTTACTTCGGTAAAATTAATTCAAAAGGGATTGGAAAAATGGACCATATCATTAAAAAAATCATTTTCTCCCCGATCAGATTAAAGAAATTTAATACAAAAGTTGAAGCATCACCAGCTCAATTTTTTTTAACAAAATCGAAGCGAAAATTTAATTTTTTTAGATTTGAAAAAAAAAATGGAAAATTGAAAAAAAAAAATAATAAGTATGTAAAATTAACTTTTTTGATCACGGAACCCTACGAATATCTTTTAAACTTCACGTATCTTTCTGCAGTTTTGAATTAATAGGCCTATTCTTCCCCTAAATTGCTGAATTTAATGTAGTACTGAATGAAACAAATATTTTTTTCATGCTTAGATTTAAGTAATAAAAAATTAGGGGTATCCATGTCTCCAGGTACCCAGGTATTCGCAAAATAATATCCCGACTATCCGGGTAATAAATTAATCGGATTTTTCAAATATTCTAATTGTTTCGCGACTTTTACAAAATGTTCATTTTAAACTATTTAAAAGTGTTATAGTAAAAATTTGAAAGTGTGGTCACCACACGAGTATTATTTACGAATTTGTGACGTATCTTTTACTTTTTAGAGAAACATAACCATATTTCATTAATTATCACCTAATTGGATTGGCAGTATATCTCTGCAACTTTATTTTGTTGAAAAGTGTGTTAATTCCATTATTGACATTTTTAACTATACATAGCCTTCTTCTCTTAATTAGCCTACCGCGACGAGTTGTACATAAAAATTGACTTTCAAGGCTCCCACGGGTATAGCAGTTAGGAATACTGTAAAACCACTATGTGCACATTCAAAGAGCATTAAATTCTCTATAAAATACATTTTTGACCAGTACAGCACCTAAAAATGCAGCTGATTTGTATTTTCTTAAGAAAAAAATTGCAAGATTTATATGCACTTAAAATGGAAAAATTTTAAGAGTAAAGGGCGAGTTCTTAAAATTGGAATTAGGAGCTGAAAATTAAAGAGAATTATTTTTTTAACGTGTACGGTCAGTTCTTTTATTACCTGAGCCAGATTGAAATAAAATAAAACTTTTTAAACTGAATGTTGGCTGACAATTTTTACTCAATTACAACCAAATATTTGAAATATCCTTGTCTGACAAATTATATTTTAAAATATTTAAATACCTACAATTCGGTATTTTGATAAAAAAAATATATTACAAAATACTTACAATCTGTAGCTGGATTTAAGCCAGGAAGCAATCTGAAAAAAACATAAATTAATGAATAAATAATATAATAAAAATAAAATACATTCCTTAAATTTGTTATAATATACAGGATGTAAATAAACGCAGATTCGAAAGTTTTATGTTTAAAAGATACAAATACAATATTTAACTAAAAGTGTTCTGGCTTATTCAATTTCAAGTTCTAATACTCTTATTGTGCATACTTATTTTTCCATGTTATTGCAAATATATACCGGGGATTTCTTTAACTTGGTCACCACACGACTTTCATTTACAAATTTAAAACATATCCATCGCCTTCCATAGAAACGTAACTATATTTCATTAATAATCAGCCATTTAGTTTGTCAGTATGTCTCCGCAACTTTATTTTATTAAAATGTCTGTTGGCAATAGTTCCAATAGTGACATCTGTCACTTTTGACACATATAAAACCTATTTCATTGGTTATCAGCAGATTATAATAACTATGCAACTTGATGGGAATAATTTAAAAAAAAATGTTGCTTAGCAACAAACAAAGATGAGTTCTTAAAAATGAGCGTAACAAAATGTTAAATTTTGAAAAAACTTTAACAACAAAATTTGTTGCAAAATTGGATTTCTAAAATATTTTTAAAAAACCGAAAAATCTAACCAACCTTCGGTTGGTGGATTTCAGACAAAAGTCACTGGGTCCTTCCAATTTTTGTTAAAAGTTTAAATATGACACACACATACACATACACATACACATACACACACACACACACACACACACACACACACACACAAACACACACACAGACAGACAGACTTAGTAAATGAAAGTAAAATGATGGTGGTTTCATAACATTGATCAGTGATCATAATTTTTACTAGAGAACTCTAACAAAACCTAGAAATTTTTCAGGCATCCATAAGACTTGCTACCTTGCCTTTTGTGATCAATTTTAGAATTCTGTACCTACCAGGTCATAGGTTGTGGCCAAACATGCAAATTTCTCTTTACTTTAACGTTGTAAAAAGTGGTAGGTGTACCCTCTCCTTCTCAGTACCATTTCATTATGTTTACATATAATTAAATGTTCCACCCATGGATTGTGGGCATTTTACTGTGAGTCATAACAGTTGATTGATTTTACTTTTAAGGTCCATGTTATACGCCATAGAACAAAACGATAAATATACAGAATTTAGGCACTCTCTATCAAATTTTGGGTTTATATTGTCATTGCTAAAGTGTTTTTATTTTTGTGAAGGTGTATTTGGCTTTTGCAATGCGTTTTGCTTTCATGACAGAATCTAGTAGGTCGGAAATGAGACTCATTTCTCTCTCTCTCTTTCTTTCTTTCTTTCCCCCTCCCTATTTCTATTTTTCTTTCCCCCTCCCTATTTCTTTCTTTCTCTCTCTTTCTTTCCTCCTTTCTCTCTATTTCTTTATTTCTCTCTCTCTCTCTCTCTCTCTCTCTCTCTCTCTCCCTCTCTCTCTCTCCATCTGTTAGTTATTAAGTTTTAGGTTTGTGGGTTTGTGTCGTCCTCTGATTTTGCAAATGGGTTCTCCGATTATGTTATCTTTGTTATCTTATTTCAGAAAAATTTATCTAAATTAAACAGGAGTGGAGGCAGATTATATAATTGGCTTTAACTATAACATTTCGTCTCCAATAAAGTTTTACTAGCAAGCAGATATTTTGGTTTCTACTTTACAGTACGTAAAGTTATAGTTTGAGATGTTTTACTTTATCACAAGCGTTTTCGAAGTTTATAAAGCAGGTGAATACGTCTTTACGTTGGTCTCTACATTTCTGCAGAAAAACCTGTACTGCAAAACAATGCCTCTTTTATGCCCAAGCTATAACTGACTCCAAGCTGCACAAAAATCCACCAAATAACATTTTTTTGATAATCAGCGAGCGCCAATTAGGGTGTAAATGTAGTCTCTTTTAGATCCTGTTTGATTTGTTCTTAATTCTGTTGTGGTTACTCGTAGTAGTATTTTTACTGTGTGGCTCTTAGGGCTAATCAATTTGAAATTATTACATTTCTGTACTTTCTGATATTTCGGGATATCTTTATCGATTTCAGTATTTCAGTCATAATTTTGTCGGGACCCAGAGCTTTTTTGTACTTGGCTATTTTTATTGCATATTCAATTTCTGTTTTTAAGATTTTTGGTCCTTCTTCAAGGTTCAGTTATTGGTCGTATCATTATTTTTGTGTTCTTGGAACATATACGCTTTTCAAATATTTAGGACTTTTAGTTCATTTATGATAAAATTGTCTTGCGCGTCTATTAGTAGAATAGGATTCTTTTACTCTGTATGTCCGCAACTTGCTTCTGCTTTTATATATAATTAGGATTATACAGCTCGGTGCTGCCTCGCCGACCTCAAACGCTATCCCTGTCCTGTACATCGTCTTCTTCCAGACCTTGGAACAAATATATACGCTTTTCAAATATTTAGGACTTTAAGTTCATCTATAATAGAATTGTCTTGCGCATCTATTAGTAGAATAGGATTCTTTTACTCTGTATGTCCGCAACTTGCTTCTGCTTCTATATACAATTGGGCTTATACAGCTAGGTGCTGCCTCGCCGTCCTCAAACGCCATCCCTGTCCTGTGCATCATCTTCTTCCAGACCTTTGTTCTTCATGGCCTTGCGCGTGCCTTAAATTAAAGAAATCGTGTCTAATCCGTCTATTACTTTTTTGGCGAACTGGTTTAATCACCGCACGAGTTTCATATTTTTTAGTAATCTTTGTTATTTTTTATAGAAACTTAGCCATATTTTGACAATTACCAGCTAATAAGAATAATAAGTAGGTTTCTGCAACTTTATAAAAATAAAAATACCACGATATTGCTTAGTTACAAACAATATTTAAAAGGTTAAGAAAAAATAACAATATTTACAAAAAACTGAAAACCAATAAACTAATAGTAATATGTGTAATAAAATACGCTCTTTTCTAAAACGTAAAGAAAATATATAGGTTCTAATGTAAATAATTTACAAGTTGGTATGCATAACAAAAAAAGAGAAAAATCTCAACACTTGTAGCAGAATAAACTAAAATCATTTAAAAGGTAATAAAAGCATTGTAATTATAAAAATTTTCACTTTTTGATTTAACCTAACTGCTTAACTTAATATAATCTTATCCAAGATTAAGCAAATCAACTTACTTTAATTGATGATTTGGCTTTTTTGTTAAAGATGATCATTGATTAATTTACACAGCATAATAGTCTGATTACCATAAAAGTAGTTTTAATTAGTATATGAACCATTTTGGTCATAACTCAAAGTACATATTATTAAAATTAAGTTTAAGTCCCCTACTAACAGATACTTTCAACGTGTCAGGAAAAGCCGTAACCATCTGGGGTACCTCCGAACTATTCATAAAATATCTCTGATGACAGGTTCTAACTTATGCATGACTACCACCCTTATTACTCCCCAGACACCACACTATTATTTTATAAATAATTTTATTTAATGGAAAGCTTCTAGTACTTTAAGAACAAGTGTAATCGATTCTTACTTTTTTAACATAAACAAATAATTGCAATTTTTATAATTTTGTAATTAATTGGTTCACTTTTTATTGATTAGTTAGACGTTTTAAGTCTTAGTTATATTTAACACATTAATGCCCGGTTTTATAAAGCGCAGTTAGTTAACGGTATGACTAAATTAACAAGTAACATTGTTAATAACAATATCATAACAATGTTACATGTCAATTTAGTCATGTAGTTAGCTAACTGCGCTTTATAGAAGCGAACCCAAAATAGATGATTTTATAAGAATAAAACCGCATACAGAGTGTTTGCGCTTTGGTAGAATTTTATCTTTGTTGTTTTGCGCCTGACCCTAGACCTAGAGCGCCAATGTGATTAAAGACGCCCTCAAAAATATATGGCGGTCGAGTCAGTGGACGTATATTATCAAATTTAATGCAAGATCTTGTTCTAATGTAAAAACTTACAAAAATAAAGAAGCAACTAAAATTGGCTGTTGATCGGCAACAAACAAAAACATTCGCCAAAGTGGAACAATTAAATTAAATCTGCATACAAACTTATACAGAAAAACCCATGATATAATTGTTGCGTAATTTACACAGAAGCAAAAAGTATAAATAAATAGTTTAATGTTTCATCGCGCGAATAACTGTTATAAATAAATATCAAGAGCAACAACAATTGCATGTAATTATTGAAAAGGCTACGCCTTCAAATCTCGATTGCATGAGCAATTTTTTAATTAATATTACTTACATTCTATTTTAATAAAAATTGTAATAGGCTTTAATATTTGCATTGATTTTTTTAAACATGTTCTATAAGAAGAATTTCATAATTAAAGATAACACTAGATAGGAAACTCACTAAAGTATTACACCACTAAGTAAAAAGCAAGTTAAGCGTAAATAAATCTCATAATACATGAGAATTAATTATATTTATAACAAAAAAAAATTCTGCGGTTTAATAGACGTTGCGAAAAATATTTGCAATGTTCATTTTTTTCTTTGCAGATTGGTAATTTTAGAAAGGGAAATAATGCTTATTTCCGTAGGTTCGAAATTTAATGGAGTCTTCGTGTCGAATTAAGATTAGTAAGTAAGAATTACAACCCAAGGATTAGACGCTTTGTGCTCACAGATTTACGCCATATCATTCATTCACCTCAAAAATTAGACAATTTGAAAAATTACCGTCATTAAATTAATTACCGAGATATACTTTACACAATAGATATCCGGCCTAATTCATTTTTACAAGACGATATTTTTACCAATTCAATTTGTTGCCGAATGAAATCGCGTCGCACAAATGGGATTGGGGTGCTTGCACGCGTCGAGGTCGTAATTACTTGTTTGCGGGACTTTAGAAAAAAGAAACGATTTAAACTTAAATTTAAATGAAACTGAAGCCATCTGGGGAATCAAAGGAATGTGGCTGACATTTAAATTATATGCAGTTCAATTCTAATGAAATAATAAACCGCTTCGTACTCACGAGTTTTGCTTAGTGAAAGTTGTAGCGTACATAGTGCAAATCAATCAAAATATTCTGCGCTTGTTTACAAAGTTTTTAATACCACTAACAAAATACAGTTAAAAATACAAAATTGTATGCTCTCCAACAATTTTAATCTATTTAATTGCTTTAATAATTAATTTTATTTATTGCACTATGTTAACAGCACAGCGCGTAATTGGATAAGGTAATTGGCTCTAGCAAGTAGTCTCAAAATATATCATCACGATAATATTTCTTTAATTTTCATTTTTAAATTAATAACAAATTAATTTTCTTCTCTTAAATCTCTTCAAATCTTCCTTTTTTTTCTTCCTTGGCTTCTCTGTATCTACTTTTTTAATGTAAACCCTTTCCTAACGTATATTTATTATTTATTATGGACTGCGAAGTCATGTTAATTGTAGTGTGTACATAGATGAGAATCCGAAACGACACAATCCAAACAAAATGCGACTTCCAGGACATTGTAAGATGGGGACGTGAAGGAAAAAGAAAATGAAATCGGCACAACACCACGATGTAAGCAAAACCAAAAGCAACAAAGCCTAGAAGAAAACCACCGTAATCCAGGCGAAACAGCTGAACAACCTCGTAAGAAAAATCACAGGTTATAGACCTAATCTAAGCAGAAGAAGGTATGTGTACCTCAGCTGTTTACTTTGTTATCTAGAAAGTCTATATCTGACCAATTCAAAAATTTGGCAATCCTAAGAAGTTTATCCCCTCTATATACTCATATGACCTCGACTTTGTTTTTCAGCCCCTCTAACAACAAACGTCCATATGTCCAAAACAGTAACTCTTATCAAATGCCCTTCAAACAAAAATTAAAGATCGTCTAATGATCTATAAAAAAAAATTTTCGTTCAAAATGTTTCGCTTTTTTTAAATATCATTGAATATCATTTTTAACAAAACAGACATTTAGTTGTAATGTAGGTCGCTATAGTAAGCAACCAGTTGCACTCACTTGCCTATTCTAAGCCCCGATAGGTGGCGTTGGGTGTATACAATTCGAACGATATTTTTTGCAACGGAATGTGTGTGTATTTAAGTCGCTCCATTATCAAAGCACGTCCGTGAAATATGCAGAAACGATTTTTGGCAATATGAAGTTTGAAAGCAGAATTTTGCACCAAAGCGTGACTGATTTTTTATAAATATAGGTAGGTTTATTTTTATATTATTTTATTAATTGCATGTGTTAAGATTATTAATAATTGTAACACATGTATAATTTGGATTGTAAGATGTTTTCTTTGTTTTCTAAATATAGCACCACGTGCAAATCAACTATTGTAATAGACAGGCAACAAACAAATAAACTGGTTAATAGCTAAAAACTAAGAATTATTCTAAATAAATAAAGCCTAAAACAAAATTCTTCGGAGTTTGAATTTTCTGATATGGATACAAATTTTTGAACCCCGAGCAATCGGCTCTTTTTCACCTTTGAGCGCTCGTTTCTCTTTCACATTTAAAGCCCTTCTTGACCGGCACAGGAACATTTTCCGATGTTTTTTAAGTTTAAAAACAAGGTATTTAGACTATCTACAAAAAAATTTATTGACTCGTAAACGTAGGAACCCCGAATATCACATTTATTTTAGATTTAAGGGCGTGTCCCAACTACACCGCAGCTTTATTTTGCTAGGCTAAATAACAACGTGTTTCAGCAATGTAAAAAAAAAAGAAATGTACAAGAAACAATATATACGAAATCATGGACAAGAAAAATCGTGGACAAAGTAAAATGTGATATGTGTGATATTTTCCCATTAAGTGTTCTCACTGTTTATATGAGGTTTATTTGTCTGGTGATGCCTACATGCCACTTGTGGCCCGACAACGGGAAATCTGCGGCTTTTAAAAAAATTCTCTCATTGTCTTTTTTTATGAATAAATGCTCTAAATCATATTTTATTTAAGGAATAATATTTTGTTACATTTTGAAAACATGCGGCCCTTGACCTAAAGAAAAATTGCTTATGTAGTAGCTATTTTTTCGTTTTTTTATTAAAGGTTGCGTAAAAAAAATTGTTACGTTTAGTTTTATCCGCAACATTTTGTTTCATTTGTTAATTTAAAGCCTATCTGTTGCTATTTCTGGTCTATTCTCTTTTGCTGTGGTGATGATGTTCTCTACATATTTTGCGGTTGTAATTTCTTAACATATTATAATATGTTATATATAATAATTAATATAATTCGTAAGTATTTTTTTACTATAAAAAGTAATATGCTGCTTTGGCAAATCCCGATTGAGTTTGAATTCCAGTTGCTGGTGTCAAACTTTATCAAAAGCCTGACCTGTATCAAGGACTATAGTAGAGAAGATTTTCTTACCTTTGACGGGTGAAGCGTATTTACGCTGACGTTACTTCAACGACAATTCCATGAAAATGAAAAACAGGCGTCAACTTAAATATAAGAAATTTAAGAATGATTTCAATTTTTTAAAGTGCATATTTCCACGATTAGCATTACACAAATACTGCATTTCTTATAAAACCCACTCGTATCTAAAACATTAATAGAAAGTCATGCACTGGGCGCGTCATTTTTTTTAATAATTGACACATAAGCAATTTATGATTGCATTTACAATGAGATCAGTGAAGCGATTGTAAAATAAATTTTCTTAAATCTAGAATAATGTAAAGGTAATTAGGAGAAATGTAACTTCTTTGTCAGGTTTAATAGAAAATAAATCATTTTATTAAAAAATAATTTCATTTCTAATTTTACCTTTTATATCTCAATCATTAGCACAATAAAATGTTCTACTTCTTCTTAATAAAAATATGTGCTTGGCTGATCATGAAACATTTCCGTTTTTTTAGTCTATTTTTATTTTATCATTTCATTAAAAGTTACGTATTTTTAATATTATTATTTTAATTAACTTTATTTTATGTCACATATAATAATTAGTAGTAATTATGTTTTTAATTATATTGCGTTACTGACAAATTATATTTTTCCAAAATTGTGTAGAAGAAACCTTTGCTTCATACGCTATGGCATTTTTCATAATTTTGATTTTAATTTGTGTGAAATAAACAAAATATTTTTAATTGTATTAATCGACGTACTCAAACATTTATTTTTGTTATCCGACTTTCATTGCTCTGATGAGTTCCTGAACGAGAAGAATATATCCTAGTTTCTCCGGTTATGAAAGGCTTGTTAAACGATATTAATAGTAATAGTAATAAATATTGGTTAATAGAATTATTATATTATAATTAGAGTTTTTCAAAAAACTGCGTAAAAATGGTAAATTTTGTTGTTCTAAATGGTTTTTAAAGGTTATGTAACATTAACATAAATGTTATTATTATCTTAGTATTTTTATGTAAACCTATGTATGATTCTATGTTTTGGGATTTTATCTCCAACTAGGTATCTTCTGCCAAGTAAATTTTGTGTGGTCTAATGTGGGGGTTAGTGTCTTTTCAAGCTGTCCTCGTTATTTGGGGCTGGAGCTGAGGTAAAAGCTACCAATCACGTCTACAGGTTGCGGATGGTAAAAATGTCATTGGATACAGGGTTTTCCAACTAAAATTTGACCGATTGTTATCCTGTTTAGATTTAAAAAAAATGCTAAAATCGCCGATTTTATAACTAAAAAGTGCAATACTTAATTATAGTTTTACTATTATTATTTCATTGCTCTAGCACCCAGAGAAACGCCTTTAAAAATTTAAATGGGAAATGTGGTCAAGTCATGCCTACTCGGAATGAGTGTTCTTAAAAGCACTGTATCTGGTTGAGAGAGGCAAAAAAATAAATGGAACCTTTCTAAATGTAATGCGCTCGCAGATGATACAGCAATATTACCAGACAGACAAGAAGATCTACAACTTCTGTTAAAATTGGTCAATACGGAGAAGAATATAGTCTTAAGATTATTTACTAATTATCTGTAGAGATAATGAAATAACTATTTCAACAAAAGTAAGATTACTCCGATGCTATATATTCTCCATTCTGTTTTAAAGCATGGAAGCTTGGACATTATCTGAGGCAACAAGCAAGAATCTCGTAGCTTTTGAAATGTGGCTATATAGAAGAATATTAAGGGTATCATGGAAGGATCGTATCACAAACGACGAAATTCTGCGAAGAATGAAAAACCAAAGGATGTCCTTCAAACAGTAAAGATAAGAAAACTTAAGTATCCAGGACACATACTGAGATGGACAAAGATACAAACTATTACAGTCCATACTCCAAGAGAAGATGGCGAAAGAGCGCAGTGTAGGTAGAAGACGTATATCGTGGTTAAAAAACCTTAGAACATGGTACTCTTCGACAACCACACAGCTGTTCCGCGCAGCTGTACAGAAAGTCATGATAGTCAAGATGGTGTGCAACATCTGGACCGGATAGGAACCAATAGAAGAAGAACAGATAATAACGTAAACGCACATTCGTTCATAGAAGGGCAAGTAGTCAGCACATTTAAATATCGCAGGGAACAATTTCTGCAAGCTTTAAAAAATGCTATGCAATAGACAAATTCCACTTGCTCTACGAATCTACGCGACGTAATGGAATGATATCGTTAAGGTTAAAAATCACAAGCAAGAACCGGCTGAAGGCATTTGAATGTGGCTTTACCGCCGCATGCTCAAAATCCAGTACGTGCCTTATATTACCAATGAAGAGGTACTTAGAGAGGTAAAGCTGGAAGAGACCGAGAGCTGCTCACCGTCATAAAACAGCCCAAATACGGATACCTGGGACATGTTTGGAGATTTTGCAAATAGGAACCATTCATGCTACCCTACATACGATGAAAGGAAAACTTATTGCGAGGAAGAAGTCATGGCTAAACAACATTAGACAGGCATACAAGATGTGGATCTTTGTTTAGAGCAGCGCCAAATCGAAAAGAGTTTAGGTTACTAGTCGCTAACCTTTGTTATTAAGATGGCAATGTATAAAGAAGAAAATCTGGTAATATTGCAGAAGATAGTGCAGGGATTAAATGCTTTTATTATATATTATAATCTACTTCTAGCCCTTTTATTGCTATTTTAGCTTCATCTCGTGCGCTATGATGCTGATGTTAGTACTTTATTTTAGGACGAACCGTGGTTCAGTCATTCGAGTCGTTGGGTTTGCATTCGTATCATTGCAGGTTTATATCCTTGATTGGGTGATAATTTTCCTGAAAATAGGTGTAATTTTGTCGCTTCATGTTATGTGCACGGTTGTATCCATAAGATTTAGTTTAATACATAGATAAGTTCATGCATGAGAGATTTTTTTTATTAAGTATTTTAAATTTACTTAACTAACAATAATACCTAAATTATACATTAAAATAACTGTATTTGGTTTAATTATAATTAAAAATCTTACAGTACCTAAAAAAAATAGGCTAAAAAATTTATTTTAAAACCATTTTATGTACTCAAACAAAACATTTAAAATTACTGCTACATAATTAATTATTAAATTATTTTTAGTTTAGATACAAGTACAAATTATCATGCGTGAATGATGTGCAGTTTACAGCAAATAAAACTTTTCCGAGTAAAAATACACTAAGAATAAAGTTTGCAGAAAATTCTTTCATCGCCCTGAAAGCGTGTAAGAGAAAATTGAAGTGAACATTTTCTTTGAAAAACTTCCTGATAACAAAAAAAAAATACAAAGGATGTAACAATTAGTTCTATTTTTCTTGCATTAAATTAAATTAAATTCAAGTTTTAGTGCTACATTTTTAATTAATAAAACTAGAGTGAACGCATATCATAACTCACCCATAAACACAATGTGCCGAAATTACAACAAAATCAAAGAAGTAACAGATATGGACATTTTTAATTACGGTGCGTTTATTAAAAGCGTAAAAAGACTTTAACTTCTGTATATTTTATTATTATTATTCATATTTCAATTTCTTCTTTATGTTTTTGTTTTCTTTGTTTACTTAATTGTATTATTTAAGTTCATATACTACTAAGATTTTTTCGCTGTAATTGGAAACTATGTTTCTGTTGGTAAATAAATTATTATTATTAGAATTAATATTATTATTAGAATTAGCGATCATCCTTGTGAACCAAAATTTGACAAAACTTTTTTTTTGACGAAATCTTAGCAGAATAATAAAAGAGATTTTCATGGACCGTTGGACATACCTAAAGCACATCGTTTAAGGATCGTCCATCGGATGAGATAGTAGATACATTAAATACTTAAATACTACTGGTAGCTTACTTTGCTTTCTTTTTTAGTTAACACTTGATTTTTAAATTGCAGATAATATTCGAAGTTGTACGTCTAATACCTGAATAATAGGATAACATGTAAATAAGTCAAAAACAAAAGTACATGCATGTTTGTTTTCAGTAATACTCGAACAACTTTAAAGAAACGTGAAAATTGTCGAAAATCACTAAATGTGAGCGAATGAAGTATCTAAAGAAAATAATAACAGCAACAAAAACTTATAAATCGCGTTTGCTGAGAATTCAAGTGCGATTTTGCACTACTGTTAAATTCCAAAGACCTTACAAGAGACGCAAAAGTTACGGCAAGACCGTCATAAGGCCAATAATAACTAATGCTTGCGAGCCATAACCGTAATCACTTGGGGTGAAAGAAAACTAAGAAAATTTGAAAAAAAATATTCCACAAAATACATGACCTTACAAAGACCCAAAAAAATTACAAGCAAATTATGCTAATAATAATGTTAATACTAGAAGTAAAAAAATCAAAGTTATCTGATGCATTTTGCAATTGTTATTTGCGTCTGCATAATCTTATGTTAAATTGTTGTTTAAAAGGGATAAATGATTTTCGGAACATAATTTTAAACGTATACATTTATGACAAAATATGCATAGAAAGGGTTGAAACTTGTCATATAGTAAGCATATAGAAATTTTCTGGGAATTTTAAAACCTTAGAAAGGAATTTCTTCTAAAATAAAATCTTAAAAAGAGTCGTAAATATGTAAATGTTATATTTACCGCTTTTTTTTATGGATGTTTATTAATTTCTTGGAAATATCTGCTTACCTGAAACAAAAAAATATAATTAGTATAAAATAATATAATATCATAGGCAGCATTTTAAAGATATGACATTTTCGAACCCATTATTTTTAATAGTTGGTTGCTGCATCTCGATTTCCAGTCCGCGTGATGGGAAGGGAGTTAACTTATAAGCGAACAAGCGTTTGAATATTTTCTTGATCGCAAATGCTTATGCAGACAACATCGTTTTACATCAGAGCTCTCCTGAGTGTAGTATGTTTGTAAAATCTACACGTAAAATCGTAATGTATTGTCAATTTATTTCTTATTATTTTATAATTGTAAAAACTATTTGCTAGATTTGATTAAATTTGATTATTTGCATTTAATTCGCTATTAAATTCCTTTTATTCTGATACCATTTGGTTCAGGTTGGTTTACCCTTTGTGTAGAGATTTACTCTTCACGTCTCTAATCGATAAGGCGATAAACCCTTTAAGTC
>JARJDX010077520.1:0-22323 GCA_030264735.1 Gymnusa sp. GC000175
ATTAAAGATTTGAGACTCGGTAGAGACTTTTTAAAAAGGAAAATTTTATTTAACGTAGCTACAGCAATTACAATCAACTTAATAACTAACTAAAATACAATTTATTACTTCTATATATATAAAATAATTAGCAAATCTAAGCATAAAATATAATGTGTAAAAATGATTATTCAGGATGACCTACTTAATTAATAAACATATGTCGCGAGAAGTTAATACCGCTGACGTGTTAGTAGGAAGTTGTAATTAGAATATTATATTATTGTTTCACATAACTATCTTAAAGAGTATTTAATGCAAATTTATATTTATATCCTACTACTAAAAGCATACCGTATTATCTAAAAACTACCTGGAAAATATTTATGTAATTTATTTTGAGTACCTGGACCTGATTCAATTGTTTCTTTACCTGGAACCTCAAATGCTTCAACATTTTATAATGCCATTTGTAATGCAAGTGATAAAACAGAAAGACAAATTTTTGATAACATGTCAATAAAGGATAAAGTTTAGCCGTCTGGGCTGTAGGGAGGACACAGACAGACACACAGACAGACAGACAGACAGACAGACAGACAGAAGACAGACAGAAGACAGACACCACTTCGAAATCAACTTTTTCTAAATGAGGGAGGTCGAAAACGGATATTTCCGCAAAAATCTCGATTTTGAAAATTGTCGCGATTACTATACTTTAATTTACTTTGTAAATAAAAGTAAAAGTTGAGTTGACTTATTTAGCGACAACAGCGTCATCTGTGATCTGTGACTTAACCAATATTACAGAATTATGGCCTCCTTCTGTACGATTAATTTTCACGCAGGTCATTTCACGTGTTTTTTCAGATTGTTTTATTTTTAATTAAGTAGACTTTTATGCTTTAATTTCATATCTACATCCTCCTGTTTCAAAAAATATAAGAATTATAATAATATTAAATTGTCATTGGCCTGACAGAGCTAGTAACTCGAAGCCACGGTCGTATAACAGGTCTGGAAAATTGTTTGACATGAGTCTCTTACGTGTCGTCAAACTCGTAGTCCTCGTTCAGCTACCAGGTGGCGCATGGATCGAAGTATGTTGTCAGAATTAGGCGCCATATCGTTCAATATTCAAGCACCGCCATACAAAGTTGATTGATAATACCCGCACATTTTAAGTGAAATACTTTACTCAAATGTTACATGATACATACATAATAAAATGTTAAAAACACAATAAACAAATTTTATCAATTTCCCTCGACTCATGCGCCACCCTTTTGGTACTACGTGACAGTTAACGCTTAGCGGACTCACTTCTCACATAGGAAACAGCCTCAAGTTTCCAGACCTGTGTATACGACTGTGCTCGAAGCTCAATGGATTCAATATAAATTGCAGCCAGATGAAGTACCTGTAAATAGGAAGTAAAATAAAATAAACAATATTCTCGATTCAATAATTTTTTCTTTTATTTGGGAAGATGGCTTTCACTTTACCATGCTGTTTTAAATTTACAGTGGATTGACAAAATTATAATTTTTTCTTAATATTTCTATGTCTTAAAATTATCGCGCATACAACATTCACATACATTTACTGCCATTTGTGCTATAAAAACTAAAATTGGTGTACAGTATGATTAAAAAAATATACTTTATGAACACACATTTTAGAGTCCAATCCTATCAATAAATATATAGAAAAAAACTAAAATTTAAAAAATGTAGATATACTTATATACTAAAAGATTAGACCCTAAAATAGGAATGTTGAAAAAAATACCGATTTTTTAATGCTACTACTCGTTATGGCAGATAATAATTATGCACTCAGCAATCTCACGAAGAGGAAATTAGGATTTGCAAAAACTGAGATGGTAATGGAATATAAGTAAAAAAGTATTATAAACAAAAACAACCAATAAAGTTACATAAGTACCTAAAATTTTACAACTCATCCTTTCGTGGTGAGTCATCATCTTCAGTCTCTTCTTCTGCTTCTTCAGCACCAGCTCCATCAACTCCACCAGTTTCTAAGAATTTTGTTAAACCATTAAAAGTTCTAGGACCAGTATATTCAATGACTTTGTTTTCACTCTTTGTGTATAATTTAAGAGTTGGGAAGCTGGTTACTTTAGTGTGCTCTAATTCATTAGCTGTGGCATCCATTTTAGCCACAATAATATCATCATTACTTTCAAAGTGTTCTGCTACTTTATCATAAATAGGTACGAGTTGCTTGCAGTGTCCACACCATGGTGCATAGAATTCAACAAGAACATCCTTTGTTGGATCTAAAGCAACACTATCAAAGTTGGAAGCTACCAAAACTTTAACTGGAGATTTGTCCCAATCCTCAGGCACATCTTGACTTAACAAATGTTGTTTCAGTTTACCATCCAAGAAGTTTTGTACAAATGCTTGCAGAGCATCAGCAGTCAGATCATCAGTTTCTGGTTTGTATTTGGCCATATCATCTTCAAGTTTGATAAGGCGTGCAGCTGGTACTTCTTCCCTCTTCATGCCGAAGAATTCCAAAATTCTTTGATGATCTTCTTCACTGGCATCAATTGTAACAAAAAGAACTTGTTCTCTGAATGGTTTGGCAATGCTGCGGGCAGCTTCAGCTACCTTTTCAAAGTGGTCTTCATCTTTGTTCAAGAAGAGAAGAAGATGGCTCTTGATTTCTCCTCCAAAGATTTTCTGTGCTGTTTCATGATTGAATGCAACAATAAGTGGCAGAGAGTTGGTGCTTACAAATTTCTTAATTTCTTTGTCGGTTGCTTCACCTTCAAATTCCACTTTGCCTTCATCGAACTATTAAAATAGGTGATAAATAAGAAATACAAGATCGTTAATTTTACATTATGTATTACCTTTTTGAATAAAATAATAGATCCACATTTGGCTCCATGTTCTCCAAAAACAGCTTCATCAGAGGTAATAGCAAAAGGTTGATCATCAATAGTTGCAGCGGCAGATAAGAAAGCTTTAGCAGAATCTGAAGTTTGATCAGAGAAGAAACCTACTACAGCTACATTGTTGCTCTCAATGAATTCCTTAGCTTCTTCGACAGTCTTAAGTTCTTTGGCTGGTGGTCCAGTCTTCTTTTCCAACCAAGCTACAATTTCATCAGCTTGACGTCCACCTAAATAAAAAAAAATGGCATATATTTTTTTTATTTGTGTTTACTTAAAAGCATTCACAGCTTGACATAATGTACTATAATAATAACTTACCGCTGTACTCTGTTGGATTTCCACCCCGGAAGAATTTTAAAGTGGGATATCCACGAACTCCATGAGACTCAGCAAGTTCTCCTTCTTCTGTTGCATCTACTTTACCCAATTTAATATTGGAATCTTTATCTGCTAAAAGTTTCGCTGCTTTGGCATATTCTGGAGCTAAAGCTTTACAGTGTCCACACCATGGGGCATCTAAAATTTGGAGGAGTTGATAATACAGATATAATTATTTAAATAATGAGGACAAATTTAATCCAAAAGACTAAAATAACATTAAATTAAGTAATAATAATGGTACCAAAGAACAGATAAATAAATATTGAAATAACTTTTAGGAAAATAATTTAATTTTATGATACAATTTAAAAAATATATTTTTTGTTATAGCTTTGTCTGGGTTAATTACCTTGTGCAATTGGTAATAGAAATTTAAAAAAGTATGCCTTTTGGTTTATGACGGGTTATTGTTTTATTTAGCAGTTTGAAATTTGAAAGCGCATAAAACATTTTTCTGCAGGACACTTTTTCTTCAAGATATTGACGATTCTTACTAAAGGTTAAGCAGCGCGAAAACAAATAAGGATGTCAAAAGATAAGGGGCATAAGTAAGCATAGGAAACAAATTAACGTTTATTAAATCGTTGGGCTTTTTAAATGGTAATTATAAGAGTTTACAGAAGTACCATTTTTTATTTAAAAGGTTAGACGTGCCCGATATATTTTACTATATCACACGTTAGAAAAAACTTTATTTTAAAAATTTAAAAGCTTTTGCCTGCTTTTAATTCCAAGCAAACGTTATTCGTTTTAAATGAAAAATGGTACCTCATTTCTATAAATGTCCAAACAAAAGCTGATACTGGTACAAATTATAATTATGAAATTTTGTGGTTAAATATTTAATAGTTTTGAAGCTAGACCAAACAACAGTAAAACAAAATAAGCCTGAGAACAGCAAAAATTAAGGAGGTAGGATCCATCACATGTAAGTCGCTGCGCGACCATATAAAAAGCTATCAAATCATAAAATATGCAATGTACAAGATATTGTAAGATGGAAAAGACAACAAAGATAAGAATGGAACTATAGTCCGAACGTCCACAGACGGGAAAATTACACGCAAGCAACCACCCGGAAGACTAATGAAAAGGAGGAAGGATATCTGTCAATCTATATCCCAAAAGAATGCTGGGAATAACAGGCCCTGAGGACAATAATAATAATATTATTTGTAAAAGTGCGTAATTTAAACTAAAAAACTTTGTAATTATTTTATTTTAATAAAATACAAATTATCTATCTAATTTTCTTTATAAAAATGAATTAAAATTTCACTACCAAATGAGAAGATAACGATTGGTAAATTGTTTTTAACGAGGACCTCATTGCGTTTTATTTATGGAAATTATCTATTCACAAAAATAAATTTTAATATCAAATTTAAATACATACTACTAATTTAAAATGTAAGCTTTCACGACTTGAATCGACTTTTATTTTTTTACTTCGGGTTTAAGTGGTGTATTTTTATTGGTTGTTGCCAACGTTTCGCTCGCAGGGAGCATTCTCAAGACGAAAAAGTCCGATGACTTAAGATCTTGTTCGAGTATGTATGCCTATATTGGATGAAAAAAAAAGTAGAGGTACTGGGGTGATTTCTATTGTCAATATCGTTCTAGCTATTAATATTGTACCAACTTGCTACACAATCAAAAATATATATAGGCGCTGAATGAAGTCTTAAAATCCAGAGTAAAAGTAGTTACAAACCTCAAAAAGGAATTCCTATTCACCAAGTAATTGAGATAGGAATGATACATCTCACCAACTCCATTTAAAATGGTGTAAGACAATAAGGTCGCGCAGAAAAGATTGACAGACTAATAAAGCGCGATTTTATCAAAGGGTACCATTTAAATTTTAAAATAACGCCCAAATAACTGTACAATGAAAACTGGAAATAAATTACTTGAAAAATAGGTACATGAAAATATCAGTCAAAAAGACGGATGTAACTATCGGAATTATTGCCAATCAGTAGCGACTTTAGGGGGAGGGGAGGTCGTGGTGGGGTAATTGCCAGGGGGCCCCAAAACAAAGGGGCGGCGACAAGCCAGAGAATATATTTTTTTTATAAATTCGGTCTTAAATTGGATGATTGCAGATGATAAGGTTACGATAATGAATCTAACATTATAGGAAAAAATGTTGGGTGTCCAAAAAAGGATTTTAGATCAAAACCCATTAGCTTTTTTCGTACCATGTGGATGTCATAGTTATAATTTAGTACCTTCTGATGCTGTAAAATCATCTGTTAAATCTGTATCTTTGTTTGGTAGGGGCGGTGAAAACAATTTCGCCTAGGGCGCCAGATTTGCTAAGGCCGGCTCTGTTGCCAACATACATTTCAACAAAATGAAGATGCAGAGACATCAGCCAACCTAATGGCTGATAATGAAATATAGTTATGTATCTAATAAAAGTAACGGATATGTTTCAAATTCGTAAATGAAAGTCGTGTGGTGACCACACCTCCATTTTTTTTATTGATTTTCGACCCAATTTATGATTTTTGAGTAAAGTAACGGTAAGATTTAATATAATTTGACTAAAATCATTTCAATTATAATCAAAATCACTAAAATTTAATGAAAATTTTCGTCAAAGTTCATACAAATTTGATTAAAATTTCGATATTGAGATGTAATGTTTTAATATTTAGATGATATTGGTTAAATGTTTGGTCATGTTTAATAAATTTTTATTCTAATTTAAATGATTTTTGGCAAATTAGTTGGATTTTGATTAAAATTATACTATTTTCTTTATAATATAAATTATTTTAATCAAATTGGAATTACGTTAAAATTTTGTCAAATTACAACAATTTTTGGTTTAAATTCCTGTTTGTAATAAAATCCAGGCGATTTACTTTAAAATTTAAATGATTTTTTAGGAAATTTGTTTCTTGTTTAAATTTCGTCAAATTTAGGCAATTTTCAAAAAAATTAATAAATTACTTAATTTCCTGTCTTTTAAATTTTAAGTTTTTTAATTTTGTACTTGTTAATTTTGGTCTGAATTATAATTATTTTTTAACTTACAAATTAAAACCAAAATAATTGGTGGGGTACAATAATTTTTTATCTATTATTTCTTGAAAATACGTTTAAAAAATCCCCCTCCCAAAGAGGGTAGTGTTTGGGGAAAAGAGAACGGATACGTGGTACATTTTATATTTTGTTGCCTTTGATACATTTTAAAAAGTTATTATATTAATAACCAATAATTTACTTAAAACATTTTGTTAATTAAATTACATCTGCATGGTAATTGTAATTAACTCATTTTAAATTAATAATTATTTATACATTTATTTAGAGGTCAAATAAACGTAAATAATATTAAAGATAAGATACGTAAAATTACAATCTCTTAAGAAAATGTACAGTTAATTAAATAATGCCACGTCTTCATTTAAGCATAGACAAAACTGGAGAGATATAATCTTTGTCGTGATATTTTTACGTTTCAGAGAACGTAGGACGAGTAAAATTGGCCAGCATAAAACAGACAAGTTCAAGGTTATGTATGGTGATTTAATACAAAAATTACACCTAAGCAGACTATTTGTACAAAATACATATAAGTTTGCTTATTTATCTCCTGATAAATAAATATAATACATAATTACGTGTATTTTTCATATTTGCCACTGCTACTAAACATGCATCGATAAGAATGAAAATTAAATACTTTTCATCAACAGGTTATGCCACATGGAAAATTATGTTTATAATCAAAATATATATTGGAAATTTAATTTAATAAGAGGATAATTTAACTTATACGCAAAATTAATGACAAAATCAAGCGACGCACATGGAAGTTGAAAGATTTGTGTAAACGCGGCAGACCGGCAAAGGTCAACAACCCTTTTTTTACTATAATTAATTCAATTTAGAATTATAAGAACTAACGTCATCGCTTAAACAGGTAAAATTAATTGCAACTCATAATCTTAATTTCATCCGAAGTGACCATACATGAGCATAATTGCAAAAGCGTATGTCACATCCTCACATCTCATGATCTTTATACCACGTCAAAAAAAAAACAAGCACACAAATAATTGTTTAAATACACATTAGTTAGGCTGTTATTCGTGCATATTATGGTATTCGATTTATTTAGAATATGTAATTAAATAAACTTCTAAAATCATAAACAAAATATGTACTTACAGAATTCGACGAGGATGAATTCATTATCTGTAATTGCATTTTTGAAGTTGTCGTTTGTTAAGACTAAAACACCTTCATCGATTTTAATTTCTTCTGTAAAAGCGCGTGATGTTACAGCAAAGAGAACACATAATATCGTTAACACCTTCATCTTAAATATTTTTTTTGGAAAGCCACTTCTAACTATGGACTGGCAACTGAACTTTACTGAGTGAAAAACATGAAGTGAGAGGCGGACTCGATGAAACAACGTGGCAATATTCGTGTGTTCGTATGATTGGTCCACAAACATGTGACGTTGCAATGTAGCCAAATGTATAAAAATACATACAAAATTTACAAAAATCTAAATTTTGACCAATAAATGAATATTTTTCTTAATTGTTAATTGTGGTTTATTAATCTCGATAAAGGCGCACGTTGCAAAATGCAAAAAATGCAATTAGTTTATGTCAGCTAATTAAATAAAAACTATTTTGCAGAAGACTTGGCAATGCGTTTCGCTCCAAATTTAAAAATAAATTTAAATTACACAAATTGCTTTTTCCCTAAATAAGTAAGATTTTGCTCTAATAAATATTTTAATTTGCCTGGTAAATAAGTTAGGTTTAAATTTGTATATATATAATATAAATAATTTTTGTTTTAAAATTGTATAACTTATATAAATCTCCATTTTCATTGATTTATTTATAGATGTCTATAATCTTATTTCATAATTTCAGTAAGCTAATAAAACTTTGGTATTTCTTACAACTTAATTCTCATTTTGTTGTATTTTTGTTTCTTAGAAATCCAAGTTGAAATGAGTCATGAGGATAACAAGGTTTCATCAGAATTGTACGCAGAATTTGATTACTCGACAAATATCCAACCCGAGCTTGATCCAAACAGTGAGTTTTAGCACCATTTATATATGCCATTATTTTTTTATGGCGAAAAATTAATTTTAAACATTTTTTAACGATTGAATTTTATTGCGATTTTAAATATGATTTAATTTGTTTGTTTTCATTAGTTTAAATAAAAATTTCAATTGTTTTATTTTAAAAATCATTAATAAATTTATGGCCGCCTGATGGGTGTTAGGCGACTTTGTGTAATGTGGAAATTTTGCGCCCCTGGGTTAGGTTAGGTCATAGACTATATATTACTTTAGGGTTAGGTAAAGTTAGATTAGGTTACGTGCTTTTAAGTCATCAAAAGTATCTATCAAATATTTAATTTATCCATTTATTTGGCAGAACAGAAATTGTCAAATGCAATTTGATCACAACTGAAGCTATAAAAATCGTCATTGTCATGTTGAACATTGAGCAAAGTACTTACAGACAAGCAGACAACGTACTGCCGCTGTCCCGAGAAACAACTAAAAACTATACTTCCGTATAGCACGATCCGTAGTGCCGTAGTATGGGATCAGGTTGGATCAGGTAGTGATTAGTATGATAGCGTATGGAATATGCTTGATGATCGCAAAAAAACGTGCAAGGCACCGTTATGCAGTCATGCTATTAGCTATGGCTAGGTGCCCTGTGATGACGCCGCAGGAGAGTGACCGTGACAGTTATCAAACTCTACCAAGTGCTTATGTTAATCACCTACCTTTTATTTTATTTCACTTAGTCTTCCTGTTCTTCCATTCGGTTTTGTTCAATATTTGATACTTCTTTAATTACTTTGTTTCGGTGTTTATTGATTTTTTCGTTGCGCTTATTATTTCCGCTATTCTTCTACTTGTCTACTTCGTTGTTGATTGTTGTTCATAATTGTGGTATATAGCAAGGTCTTCCTATTTTTATATTCTCTTACTTTTACTGGTGTTTCTTTGCCTTGCTCAGCATCGGTGAATCAATCCGTTTTCTAGGCGAAGCATTGGTTCTAACAAATTACTTACAAGAAAGGAAAAAAAAAGAAAGGACTAATGAAAACAAAGAAAGAACGACAAGATATAAAGAACGCAAAGAATTAAAAATCGCCAAGAAAGGCAATGGTCCAAGAAAAAGGAACAACCAGAAAAGAATGCCATGAAGGAAATAAAAACGATAAGAAATAAAGAATGATAAAAATGAAGAAAGACAAGGAAGGAAGATCGATAAGAAAGAAAGAATATTGCTTCTTTTCTATTGGCCAATATAAAGTCGCATAAGAAAAACGTTTATATGAAGCAAGACTACCCCAAAGATCTTTAATAAAAACCGAAATTGTGGTATATGTAAATGCAATAAATTTTCCTATGTACCTTAAGGTATATTATCAAAAACTCTCATAAAAAGTATATTAGTATTAAATAACAATGTTAACAAACATAAAATATTAAGATAGACTCAGGGCCGCCGAGAGAAATTTCGGGCCCCGGGGTAAAGCGAGCCCTGGAAAACTAATTCTTTTAAATTCCGATCCTCTACCATATATATTAAAAATTAAATAATTTTGTAATTGTTTTAAGGCACCACCGGGAATTAAAAATGTAAAAAATTAAGATCATCACTCATCGCACGCTTTTTTAGTTCTTTTTTATAAAAGAAATTTTAGTTCGAACTCGGTCTAGTCGTGCTTGATTTTTTTGCTACCCGGCTACCACCCCTCTCTTGTCGGGCCTGGATAGACTAGCAACATATTACGCAAAATTTACGAGGAACTATATTGTATGCAAATAATTTTTATAACTTATTATTTTAGATGTAGTCTCAAAATTTACATATAAAGATGTACCTACTTCTCCAAAAAAGGATGCAGATGGTGATTTGGTAGTTGCAAGAAAATGCTCCTCTGATGAATATAACAATGTGATTGAAATTGGTAAGAAAAATTTTATGTACATATGTATGTGATAAAAAAATAATAATTTAAAAAGATTTTATGAAAAGTAAAAAAAATTATTTGGCTGAAAACTAAAGTTTCCCCTAGCCAATTATATATAAATATATTATTATTTTATTTAGAACATAGTAAAAGCACATTACTGGATCAAGTTGGATTACAAATTTGGAGAGGAGCACTTCTATTAGCTGATTGGCTTATTTATAACGGAAAGTCTTTGGATAATGGTCATGTGTTAGAATTGGGATCGGGTGTTGGTCTTACAAGCATTGTTGCTTCGTTTTATAAACCAGTTATATGTACAGGTAATTAAAATTCTTCCTACATATATTTTTTTCTACAAGCGCTAATAAAAAATGAATTTTTGACTTGGCATACTTCAATTAAAAATGTAATATTATAAAGTAGCGTGTTAAAAATTAATCACTTTTAACACCATTGTTTAAAGTAACCACTTTTAACACTAGGTTAAAAGTGAATACATACAATTTCAATATCTTTAATTCTTGTAATAGCATTTTACCTTTTTCTGCACTAAAGTAAACAGTCAATTTTTGTCGGTAGCTCTTCAATAGATTCTATTATATTATTATCAGAATATTTTATTATTTAGCATGCGTCAAACAAAACGTCATAGCCTGACTTAACACTTATATGTGTAATATAAAATTTAAAGCTTAACTATGGTGCATAAAATTCAATAAAATTGGTTTGACTATAATTTGTACTCTTAGAGCACATAAAACGCTTTGATGATATTCAGAACTACCATTAATTCGTTAGCCATGAACAAAAAGGTTGATCAAGGGGGTGCGAGAGTATTTTAAGATGCTAGAGGTTAAAAAACTCGGGTCTATATTACTTTACACCCCTTAATCCGTTAACAGTCCTTACTGCCTTACATTATGGCAGTCAAGTAACTAGTTGAGTCATAGGATAGGATACCCTGTGCATTAACTGAAATATTTTAAATTAATGCTAAGTTTACTTATTTTCGCTCTCTATAACATATCTTATGAAAATTTCCGATTATAAAAAAAATATTCTTCAAGGTGTAGAATCCTGATTTTGTAACCATCAATGATTTTTTTGTTTTAGACATAGATATTGGTGGATTACTAAATTTAATTAAAAATAATGTAACAAGGAATAATGGAATTGTTAAGCATCAAATTAAAGTATTAGAATTGGATTTTACCAAAGAATTTTCACTTGAAATTAAAGATGCATTAAAAAATGTTCAGATAATTTTGGCAGCTGATGGTAAGTATTTAATTTCTAGTGGGTATTACATCATTTTTACTAAAAAAAAACTCCTCAAAAGTATTAGCAAACTTTCAATTGTGGTATAAATATTTTATTATTGTGTAAACCTCCTCCCATACACTCCAGCTGGACCATTTCATTTCGTACGAAATAAAAGTAATACAACTTAAAATAAAAACATCTAAATTATAAAGAAAAAGAAAATTATTCGTCGTGTGCCGTTGTTTTTTGGAGAAAGTAGAGCAAAGCGTTAAAAATACGATTCTGAAGCCCCTTAAATTCTGAGCCTGCTGCGCCTGAGCGGAAATCCGCCTCTGGTTTGTTTTAACTTTGAACCCCTTTTATATAAAAAAAATTATCACCATTGTGTAAGTCTGCATAAAGCAAGACAAATTTAATTTATCTAAAAAATATAAGCAATAATAATACTAATTTATGTTACAGTTATATATGATGATCGATTAACTGAAGCTTTTATAAATTGCATGGAGAAAATATTGTGTGTACCACCAAAAAAAAGTATTTATATAGCTCTGGAAAAACGTTTTGTTTTTACTGTAATGGACTGTGAAACTTGTGCACCCTGTTATGAGCACTTTAAAGATTGTTTAAGAAATTTAAAAAATGTTATTATAGAAGAACTACCAATTAATTTTCCTCAGTATTTCAAATATGATCGTGTTAAAGAGTTGGTGTTGTGGAAAGTTACAACACAATAATTTATTTTCATTTTCAAGTACACATTGAAATTATTTTATAAAAATAGAAAGATTTTCTTTGTATAATAATAAATATATCTTATATAAATATTAAAAACTAATTTGTATTTCATGTAGTAAACGGAACAAATTTATTATTAAAAGATACTAAAATAAAAATAGTAATATTTTACCACAAGATTAAGTAAATAGACTGATAATTCTTAATTTTAGTTGTAAATGGTTGACAAACTTATTTTTTATGCCAATCAATAGCAACCCTTTTTTTTCCAAAACCAATGTCAGGCATGTGACCTTTTCTCATTTCTTTATTTCTAATTTGTTGTTCTAATTCTTTTTTCAGAGGCTCTGTTGATTCACCTATAACTTTATCTTCTTTAATATAAACAACCATAACTTTATTTGTAAACTCTACTGATCTCATATTTTTTGGTTGATAGGGTTGATATTCATAACTTTCTACGTAATTTTGAGACTCTACATTTGTTATATTATCAGTTGTTGTTCTTACTTCATCACCTGACTTAAAATCTTTTCTATTATGATCTTGTGGAGACGTCGTTCTACTAGGTTCGGTCGATTGAATTTGAGATTTTTCAAATTTTCTTCGCTAAAAATTATAACAGTATAACAAGCATTATTTACAAAATTTAATATTTATAGTAAAAAGAAATCCCGCTTTGCTACAGTTTACTTTCCAACATGCTGGAAGAGAACAAAACACTTTAGTTGGAGGTATATCAATAATCTATGGATAGACATATAACCAGTGGTGTACCATTTGTACAAGAGGTATAGGTTGAGCGCTGTAAAAATGTTTTAATTAAAGAGGCGCACTCGACTGAAAGTGGAGTGGCAGCGTTGGTACAAGAAAAAATATAAGGGTAACCAGAAGCGTACCAATTTTCTTTTATATTTAAGATTTATCTTAGTTACTAAGCCTCTATTATGGTGCGTCAATAAGAGGATTTAATTTATGATTTGAACTACGCCAAACAACAGGCAAAACGTGAAAAATGTGCGAAACTTTTTTCCAAATGTTATAATAGAAACAATGCACAAAAATTTTATCTAATGTTATTTTAACAGTTTCATAAATATTTTTGCAAGAAGTTGATGGACCAGTTAACTAAGCTGGAAAAAGAATAAGTTAGGTTGGGTTAGATGAAATACTAATCTAATTTAACTCAATCTGACATATGGTGAACATAGTGGTACAAAGAGGAACAGAGAAAGATCACCAGTTAAAAAAATCTCGATTTTGAAAATTGTCGCGATTACTATACTTTAATTTACTTTGTAAATGAAAGTAAAACCATCAGGTAATTTGAAAAGGAACAAATTAAACAAAAAAGAAACAAATTACTAAATTTACCCATCACTTAGTTAAAGCATGCGTTTGATGTTATTTCACTTTCAAATATGCCGGGGCCACACTAACGTTTAATAACATTGAACATTGGTGTTGTAGCCTTGACTTAACGCGCTTTATTAATGGCGTTAAATGTTGGGCAATAGCTAGAGTGAGTGTGATGGTCTATTTGACACTCCAAACGGAATTCGCGCTTTACTTATATGTGTTCTGGGGGCCAGAACTTCTGGCTATAGAGTAGACATCAAACTCTTATGTAGCCACTCAATTTGCCGCGTTGTTTAATCTATATTTGTCGCACTAATCATTGCGATTATAGACGGTAGATGTTAACATTAGTATGGTGGCAGCATTTCAAAGTAAAGAAGAGTATTTCAATCAAAAAAATATCCATTTTCGACTTCTCTCATTCAGAGAAAGTAGTTTTTAATGTACTATCTGCCTGATGTCTCTGTTCTCCTTAAAGCTCATAGGGCATAACTGATCGACCTGAAAATGCACACTTTTAACAAAAATAAGCCTCAGTCATGATTAAAGTGGCGCCGCCGCGTGGTCGTGTTGATATGAGCATGGCATTACTGTTTAAATGCGAGTTTATATATAAATATAATTGTTCAAATGAGCTCTAACCGGTGTTTGGCTGATTTAACAAAGAAAACAAAAATCCAGACAAACACTTTCTTCCTTTTTTTACTGGGAAGAATAATAAAGTCAACTGAAAAAATGGATTGGTTTTGTAAAAAATGGGTAAGTAATTTTTCTATTCTACATATTTACGTGTTACGAAGCGTGGCATTTTCCAGTCATAGGCAAAAATGACACGTTTCGGACGCCGTCGAAAAAGGGCACGTTTCAGTTTCTGGCTGAAATTCCATTTATTAGTTAGGTTTTTCTTTGGAAATATTTCAAAAACTATCAAGTTTATGGAAAAAACAAAGGAGTACAATAGTATATGCTACAATTTTTATAAACGTATCTTTAGTTTTATGTTTAATAACCGAGTATCTAGAGAAGTTTATGAAATGCGTTAGATACTATACTTTTTATAGGAGGAAATAACCAAATAAGAAATGCAATTTCTACATTAAACCTCAATTTCAACATAACATACAAATTTAATGCGAAACTGACGAACGTCAAACCACCAACTTGATTTAGGGCTAAAAATTCAAGCCGTGTTAAATGAAACTTCGTGCGTGTTAAAAGTGCCAGAAACACTCAAATCTACCAAGTATTCGTATTTAAAATGACGCATCGCACATGTCAGTGCAAAATATGAATTTAATTTGCAACAAATATTGTTTACATCTTTTTTTTTAAATTTAGCATTCCTGGATGTTTGTTGCTAAGCAAATTATTAAAATTATTCCTATTAAGTTGCAGAGACATACTGTCTTTATTATCAGCTGATAATTATTCATGAATAAAATGTGGTTATGTTTCTGCCAAAACTGACGGATAATTTAGAATAGGCGCGATATGCCCCGTTTACATACCTGTGCCATAAAACAATTAGAGAAAAAAAAATTGTGATCCTTGGTAAGTAAGCCTAGCTACAGAAACTAAAGGGTGAAAATATTGCTGATATTGATGACATAAAAGATTTTAGACATTACTTAACTTTGATGCATACAAAAAATTTTCGCCTGTCGTATCATATCTATGCGATAACGCGTGCTGGGCCATTTTTTTTACAAGCAGTATACCTAATATAATGTAATTATTATAGAAAAATGAAACTTGAATAACGTTATTTCAGTTTGCGGTCCATTTTCGCACAATCAATTAAGAGCGCAAAGCGAGGTATCACTGTATATTTTATTTGCTTACTTTAAGGCATTTAGATTTAGAACTTCAAATATGATTCTAATTCTACTAGGATAGAGGCGAAAGTTTGGATGTGTGCCACTCATGACTTAACGGAATTGAATAAAACTTGGTGAATAGATAGTATATATCGTGATACTCTTTATAGCGAAAAGGGAACAACCAGAATGGTTTATGGTTACAGGTGACCGTGCAACGCTGAGTTAAAAGAGGTGGATACAGTTCAAATTCAAAAAAATATATATAAAGAAATATCTTTAACAATAAGATAGGTATACGGCGTATACGTTCCCTAGCAAAAAAACACTGTACATAAATATACCTTATTTTCTTTCCTATTCTTACGTCCTAGTTTGTCCCAAGGATCCCATGCAAGTACTTTTGATACCGAATTTGAGCAAGTATTCTTAGTTGTTCCAATAACAGACTCAGAATGAGGTGATTCAGACATCATATATTTTTCTTTAGAAGTACAAGATGTAGATTTTGAATTAATTATATCTACCTAAACATAATCATAAAATTAAATTATAACTTTGACCACAAAGATTATTTAGTTATACCTTATCAGGTTTTGGATAAAGTAAATTTTCTAAGCTGTCTCTTGCTTTCAACCAATCAGCTTTACAAATGTTGTCCTCAGAACTATCTGGGGATAATTTAAGACCCTCCAGTGTACTTACCAACTCATTGCCTTTCTATAAAAAATTAAAATAACCACAAATTAATGTTTTAGTAACTCCACTGACCTTAGCCTTAGAGCAATCGTTAATGTTATTATTTAGGGAAACAACTTTAGAAACTTTAGATATAGCACCGTGATTTTCTTGAGTAAGGATATTACCGTCGGATTGTGAAGTGGTAGGTTTATTTTTTAATTTACACATCCCGCCATCTGTTTTCTGTTCAGAATTATCAACTATAATAAAAAATCTTAGAGACTTATCTGTTATAAATGTTAGCAAAATTACCTGCAGTAATTTTGTTCTCATCAATATTTTCTGGTAGAGACATATTACTATTTTTAAATGTCAACATGAAATTCAAAATAAAAATTTTAAAAATACCACCACTGTCAAAAATGCTTTAAAAACATATGAAATCACATCTTTTTTAAATAGGTTGCTTATAAAACACATCTTTTTCAAAAAGTTTAATATATAAAAAAAAACTAAAACGAATACATTTATAAAGAAGTATAAAAAAGTAATTAAACATTATATTTTATAGGCAGTTTTCAAAATACATTGCCTCTAATGAATTTATGCTAAATTCCTATTTAAACTTAAAATATCATTAGCTCAAGTAATTATAATCAAGTCAAGTTGCTGCAATTTTAATTTTCTGAACTGACTAGACTAAACTTTTATATAAAAAATTAACATATTTACTTAAAGGGAAATAAAAATGGGATTCATACATTAAAAAAAAAATTTTTTATAGTAAATATTTTTCTTTTCTTCTACAACCACCCTATATCTGCAGTTGTTTTTCTTCTAAATTTACTACTTTTTTACGTAATAACCATGTAAAGCCAATAACAAAATCAGAGCATCTATAAATACATATTAAAAATTTATATTATTTCTATGGATTTCTAGATTACACAAATGTGGCGCAATGGTGAAAAAAAAATTAATAAAGAAATAAATGTATATATCGAACCGTTTCGCTTTCGGGTGTAGACAGTGAACTTTCAGCCTAATTTATACGTCAATAATGTGAGTAATAGAGCAGCTGTTACGTCACAGACCGGACCAACGACTTTTTAGGTGACTTCCGAACTATTTTTTATTTTTAAATCTAGAATTACAAATTGAACCCGCGCCTTCTAGCATGTCTTGACAATAAAATTTTAATAAAAAAAATAATATAGTAGGTTACAATTTTTAATTGATTAAGAAATAAAAATATACATGCATTTTTTAAGGTATAAAAATTTGATTTACTTAGATCAGCGATGGGCAACCTCCGGCCTCGACAGTTCTTAATCCGGCCCGGGTTCACTTTGAAAATGTGTATATCCTCTATACCAGCGTTTTTCAACACATGGGTTGCGAATGCATCAAAGAAATAAAAAAAAACTGTTGACAGAAATCCTATAGGATTTCGGTAGCGACCGTAAAACAGTGTAAACCGTCTGGACCACACTTCTATAGACGACGACAAAAATGTACATAGCACAAATTATACGACCTAGAGAAAGAACTAAACCACATAAAAGGTAGCAAAGCACAAGGTAGAAAACCTACTAATAGTCAATTCGGGATACTTGCCACAAAGATGAAAAAGACATGTTTGCAGCACTTAAAAAATATTCAGGACTTTAAGGCAAAGTGATAGCTACTATGGTATTAGAGATAAAAAATTCAGTGGAAGCATGCAGTTAGATTTCATACAGCAACAAGGCCTGTAGGCAATGAACTTCCGTCCTCACAGGAAGTGGGTATAGGCGAGTGCTGACGGCGTCACTAAAATCGAAATTGATTTTATAATCACTAACAAGAATGAGAACATCCACAATGTAAGAGTCTTAACAAATGCTCAGTAGGCAGTGATCATAGATTAGTGAGGGTAAAAGTGGATATCAACTGGAAGAAAAAAGATCTAAGCTAATACACCCATATAATAGACCCATATACAACAGCCAGAAGCCTCTTGCAGATACATATTAAAGAACTAGAGAATGAAATATGGAACAACACTCATACAAATACTGAAACACAAGAACTGGGCCATAAACAATTTAGACAACTATAGACCTAACAGCCTTCTATCACATATGTATAAGTTTTTCATAAGAATAATACCAATATGGTTAAACCCAACCATATGAAGGAGGATTCCAAGCTTTTTATGGAACAATTGACCACCTACAAGTCATCAAAACCCTTATAGAGAAGTGAATACAATCAACTCGTTGAGTGTCAAGACGCAGCGGAGAGAATAGCGTTCCAGGAGTGGAACTGGTTGGGTCACCTAGCAAAAACCCTTGCTGCTAGATAGACTAAGAGTGGAGAGACCCAGACACGGAGCAATCCGAAGCAGAGGATGGCCACATACAAGATGGATAGACAATTTAAATAGCCTTTGCAGAGACTTTTGGATGAGCAAGAGGGAGGCCCATGATAGGCAGTGAATGCAACCTGCTGATTGACAATAAAATACACAATTATGTCACAGTAAGACTTAAAAATGTTGGGTTGTGCAGCAAAAGGTTAAAAAACGCTGCTTTATAAAACATATAGTTTTTATAAAATTATTATTCGTTCAAGGAATCAATAAAAATTTTACCTTTATCGATAACTAAGCAGTGGATTTTTTTTTTTCATTTTATCTTTTTATATTATGTTAAGTCATTAATAATTATGACCCCGTATCTGCATAAGACAAGCAAAAGTTGACACACCACTAAAAAAGGTCGCCGCCCCCTGACTTGTAGTGTATGTATTCCAAAAAAATAAAAGGAAAATTATGATTCTAAATAAAAGTTAACATGCATAACATGCTGTGGCGCTTCTAATTTGATCCTTTGAATGTAAAGAAACCATTTTTATCTCCCCTTAATAATAACAAATAAAAATGTTGGAATATGTGTACATGATATAAAATATATAAATAATGGATAAAATAAAAGTGCGTAAATTATCACAAAGACAAATATTTCCATGTTAATCTCTTCTAAAAAGGGGCACTTTACAATAAATTTTCATTTCAACTCTTTTGGTCTGGCTGCTTGAGTGATAAAGCCAATCTTTTTCTAGTATTTTCAGTAGCTCCTAAAGATTTTCTACGTATGGGTGCTTCATTTGGAGTGGGTGTACCTTTTCTTCTTTGCATTCCAATATTTTTACGATTAGTTGGAGTTTTGCTAGGCCCTGGTTTATCAGGATTAAAAGTAGGAGCCATTATACCGATTTTATGCCAATTATCCATTTGTGCTTCGCGTGATTCCCTGAGCACTGTACGAATTGCTCCAGTTTCACCAACCATCTCTTGCAATTTTTTTAAAGTAGTGTATAAACAAACTGCACTCACCAATCCAAAATCAAAGAGGCTACACATATGTACAACAAAATTACGATAAAGGTTTTTAAGAAGCAATTCTTTGCCTTTGTGTTCTACAAACATTGAACATGCTAATGGTATCTGACAGTCACCAACAAATCCGTATTTCATTACATGAAGATTCCACATTTTCATCAACTCTTTTTCCCCTTCGTTTACATCTGTAAATTCATCAATCATTTGCATAGTTTTGCTGCGCAACCATTCAGGATCATTTTCTCCTTCTGAATCCATATCCATTTCTTTGGGATAAATTGGAAGGCATGTAGCGGTGTGATGGTATAATCTATTATGACCCGTAATGAAAGGCCGCTGACCGTCGTATTCACAATCATCTAGTTCCAAAAACTCTGACAAACTTGGTTTGAGACGCTTAGGATGGCAGACCAGTATATGAGTCACACTGGCTCTCCTAACTGGCCCATTACGTGAAAATGCACACACTGATGGTAAGGTTATTAAATCATGTGGGGACCCCGTATATGAGCCATCATATAATTCATTTATGGCAACATCAATGCGAGCACCAACTGATATAGGAACATAAGTAAAAGTAAATCTAGAATGGCATAGCTTTAAATGTTTCAGTAATGTGTAAAGTTCATTGCAATTCAAGCTACACCAAGGGCAGTGTAAATCCTCACAAGCTTCAGTTTGTTGGCGAGAATTATTATTGTAAACAAACTGATAAACAATTTGTAATTTTTCTTGATTATTTGTTTGTGGCACAAGATTTTCTTTGGTTTCACTTGTCGGGTATGGAGCTGGCCTTTCCACAAACTTATCACATGGTTTTTGTGACCAATTTAATTTAAACTTGATACTAGGCCCTTTAATAAATGCATCCATGTTATTACAACAATCACCCAAATCTTCTTTGCTTTCCCAAGTGGAATGTTTCCGTGGTGAATTTTTATTATTGCTATTAACTTCTTGTAAGGTTAATTCATAATCTGCATCTGTTAGTAAGCACCTGTTATGTTTGTCATAAACAACCAATTCTGATGCATACAATTTGGCACCTTCAACATTATTAATGGATTTTCTCTTTTTCGCAGCAGGTTCATCTTCATTTTCATTAATCATGTTACAGTTATTTATCATTTGTTCCACCCTTAATAATAAAACATATGACTTAGCTAAAGGTCCTCCTGACAAACTAAATGCCTCAGTTGGAACACTAACTGATGGTGCCATGTGAGGTAAATTATTTTCCGAAGGATTTACTTCAACCTTACATACTCCAAATGATGCTTCCATTAAAGGAGATGAGCTGTCTTTACGTTTTTTATGACTTATTTTAACTAATACTGTTTCTATTTGTACTGATTTCACATTGGATTCTATATTTTTATCATAGAATCCTAAGAATGTGAGGTTCATAAAACCTGGCAGTATCGAAGGAAAATCCTTACTTTTTGAGCTCATTTTATCAAGTAAAGAATCAATTTTAAAACCTTGCCTGACCTTGTGGCTTCGTGACATGCGATGCTTCATATAAGCCAGTGTACGGTTCAGGAAAATTGGCTAAATCGAAGAAACTTAATTAGATACTTTAAAACAGAACATAAAATCAAATTTAAAGGAGAAATTTGAAAGACCTTAATGAATTGATTTGAAATTTCAATTTCTCCTTTAAACACTTACTTACCGAACACATATTTCTGGTGCGTAAGTATCTATAAATTTGAGTTGGTTCTGCAACAATAAACATTTTGGTAAGCACTACAGATCACACAAGGAAAGTGCGGCTTACTTTCGAATGCTTGCAAAAATAGTTCATGGTCTGCTTGTATGTGATCCATTCTTGGATTTTTGGATGAATCCGTGTCTTTTTCTCGCTTCTTCGGGGGCATTTTCTTTATTATCACTCAACACAGCAAGCGCGAAAAAACACAACGGACGAACCCAACAAGTACCATAAAATTTACAGGCTTTCACCCAGAAAAATAGAAATATCCCTAAGTGCGTTGAAAAATAGTTACCAGAATATTTTATATACCGGGTGTCTCAATATAAGTTTTAAAAGTCTGTTTAATGTTAACTTTCCATTTTTTATAATACATACATTATATACAAATAAAAAAAATGGAGGTGTGATCACCACACGGCTTTCATTTGCAAATTTGAAACATATCCGTTACTTCTCCGCTACTTGTAGGAAATAAATTCAATAAAATTTTGCTAAGCAACGAAAAAGGATGAACTCTTAAAATGTTAAACATATTTTGAAAAAATGATAAGAACAAAATTTGTTGCAAATATAAAAACACTTTTACACTCTTTATGTTTTTTTATACATAAACTTGATATTTTTTGAAATATTTGCAAAAAACAGAAAAACTTCACCAATAAACTACCACATTTGTTGGTGGATTTTAGATAAAGACAGACATCACTTCGAAAAAAACTTCCCTACAGCCCAGACCTCTAAACTGATCAGCCTGGAAATTCTTATTTAAGCTTTTAACAAAAATTGAGAGGTCCCAGTGACTATTGGTTGAAATCCACCAACCGGAAGTAAAAGTTAATTGGTATAGATATCGTTTTTTACAAATATTTCACAAACTATCAAGTTTGTGGAAAAAACATAGGAGTACAAAGGTGTTTAAAATCATATTTGCAACTATGCTCTTTATGTTTTCAAAATGTAACATTTAAAGAACTCTTCTTCATTTTTTGCTTAGCAACATTTTATTGAATTTATTCCCATTATTTAGAAAAAAGATACTGTCATTTTAATCAGCTGACAATGAATGAAGAGTATATAT
>JARJDX010077531.1:0-38512 GCA_030264735.1 Gymnusa sp. GC000175
AATAAATAACCAACTATACAATTATCAACAAAGTCCACCCCAAGTACTTGAACATGAACTGCAACGGCGAGCGAAACGTTGGCAACAACCAATAAAAATACGCGACTTAAACCCGAAACTAAGAAAACTTACAAAAAAATATTATTTCAAAATAAAATATTAGTTATTACAACGTATAACGATTACTGGGTTCAGATCTAACCTTTCAATACACAATGAATGACCACACATTTTTGTAAAATTAACGACGAGGTTTTTTTGATTTAAAGAATATGAAAACAATTGTTTTTTGGACTTTTTTTTACATGAACATTTAATTGGGGCTCAACACCATATATAAATGGACAGGAAAAAATCATTTTAAACGAAGTACTGTGGAGCATTTTGAACTAATGTGTCCAAATTGCATTGATATCTAAGGAGAATTGCCAAAATTAAATTGGCATAAATTGTAAAATGGTTAAATATTTCACTAAGGAAGAGTCGGATTTCAATGACCATATGTGCAGTTTGTAAGGGATAAACGTGGGCAAAACTTATCGTAAACTGTTGACATTCGGCGACTAGAAGGGGATTCACCACAGTGAAAAAGCGGCAAAAAAGGCATTTTTGAGCGCTTGGTGTGCCCTTTACATATTTTGTATTTGTCGAATTGGTTAAATTGCCTTAAACATAGTCAATAAGCATGCTATGATTGCTAAGCAACATATTTTTAACATCCGCGACATATTAAGTAGCTTCAACTCAAAATTTTCCTCATTTTAGCGTTTTGCACATGACACTAACGGATTTATAGGATGAAAAACTTTTGGGCAAACATGAGCTTATAACAAGGAATAAATGAAATTCGGAAAGTGTTTATTAGTCAATAGACATAATAGTAACAACAGTCGTCTGCACTCTAAACAAACGCAATAAAACAAAATAAAAATTAATCATAATTAACAATATTTTTTTATGATATAGTAATACATTTGTTTTGATTTAAAATAATCATGAGAACATTATATACATCTTTAAGTATCAAAAATTCCAAAATCCTTTCACATTCAATGGAATGATGGGACAATTTTTTTAACAATCGTCAATATAAAAACAAAAACAACGTACTGGTTGAGTCACCTAAATCCCCATAAACTTACAATATTAACCCATAAACTTACAATACTAAACTCGAATGACAGCTTTGCTTCATCTTTAGACTCGATGTTAAAAAAGGCAGTGCATTATTGGTGACTCACCCTGCATATTTGAGTGCAGCTAAACCATTGCGCTTAAAAAAAATTAGATTTATTTTAAGTGAAATGTGCGCGCTGCGCGCACCTTTAATTGTTATTTTGAATAATTTAACAATTTGAAAAGTCTAATCGATAGGTAAGAACTAGATTAAATATAGACAATTGTAGGTACAGTGCAGCTACAATATCATAAAGATCTGAAAAATCTCCTGTAAATCGAATGCTTCAAAGCGCGCCGAATTTACGGAATATTTTTAAGAGCCTCCGGAAAACTTATTGTTTTCATTTAAGTACTACAAGTCAGAAAAAAAGAAATTTAAGGGCACTTTTTCAGATTTGACGCAAAATTTAAAAATTGATTTTACCGCAATTTATTTTAGTTTTTTTGGTGTTCGATTTAAGTGCGTTGTTTGCTTTCTTTAAACGTGCCCTTAATAAGCGGAAAATTAAAACCTGGAAAGTAAGTCAACAAACAAAAATGTTTTTTTCTTATCATCTAAAATATGTTTTTTTTAAACTACAGTATATATATATATTATTATTTGTTTTAAATACATCATTAGGTATGCATGTCTTGTAGATATAAAATTTAAATTGAATATATATAATATGTTATGTATAATATATAATTAATTAATAATTTCTTTTTTATGCCTATAGATATTGATTTAAAATACATTATTTTATACAAATCGATATATAATATATATTTCTATTTATTTTTGGTGTTGGTTTTTTCTTTTCTTGTTTTTTTTATCCATTTGTAAACGTAATGAAGTAATAAAAATATCGTTCTACGAAAAAACTTTCTATGTACAAATAAACGTCCATACAAAAAGGTCATACTGTTTTTTGTTTTTATTAATTCTTTAATCCTAAAGATTGAAATGTTTGATTGTATTTTGATGGAATCCTTCGCCTCGTTTAAGAAAATGCGCTTGCGATAAGCTCGCTAAACAATTGTCTTTTGAAAATCGCGGAAAAAGCAATATCTATAGTATAAATATAAAGGACACGCTCCTTACAGTCGCACAGTCAACACACTGGACAATTTTAATTGAAAAATATCTTTGAAAATCCGATCTAACTACGTTTTGCAACTCTAACACTAATTTACTAGAATATTTAAATAGTTTTTTTTATAATTTCAAAAATTTTTACAATTAATACTCGTTCATATGTATATAATTTCTTATTATGTCATTATTAGATTAAAGAATAAAATTTTTAAACGAATAACAGTTATTTACAAGTTTTTTGAAGAGTGTGATCTTCCCATTCTCATAACTTTTTAACATTAAACAAAATCAACAGAAACCTGCCTGCAGGTACAAAGTTTTAGGCAACATTAAAATAAATAATAACACTTGCAATCTTTTAAGGTAAACCTTCAATTTTTTTACAAGATATATACATTGTGTATATAAGTATACCAATAATTTCCTTCGCATCGAGCCGAGCCAAAAATTTGCGGGGCTCGGAAAAAAAATGACAAAGGTTGGTATACCGATCGCAGGGCTCGGTACCTACTGTCTGCACGTCTTAGCATAATAATTGAATATTTTATTGGTTTTAACCAAAACTGAAAACCTTCTAAAATGCTCCAGGTATATGCACATGTTAAAATTGTTTTACCTTTTTAAAGTTTTTGTTACTTTATCAAAAATAACAAAGATAAAACAATATTTAGTGTTTTCACCGCTTTGGCAGCACTCTCCTCAGAGTTAGGCGCTTTTAAAGGATATCGCCAAAATACTAATGCACATCCCTCCAATTTCAAGCACTCAGAGCTTTTATAGGCACCGTCTGCATCACCTATGCCATCGCTTAACAATTAAAGATTTTATTGGTTTAACCAAAAGTGAAAAACCTAATATTTGTATTAATATATTCTAATACAAATATAATCTTTCAATTTGGATTTTAGCAGGAAATTTTATGCTTAAATTGTCTGTCATTCTATACTAATGTCAGAGAGAGCTAAAAAATAGAGAATTTTTTTTTAATAACAACAGCAAAAATAACTCCTTTATAATTTCTTTTTCAAAAATTTGCAAGTGTTGACAATTCAAAAGATAAAGATTGGTACTAATTGGTACATTTTTAAATTAACTAAAATCTTACTTTGCTACAATTTGATTGCTTTAATATTAAACAACGAACATTTTTAACGAGCACCACATCTTTAAACCTTCGAATTGTCATTTGTTAATATTTTTCTCATGCGCCTTTATTAAGTAACAAAGTAATACGTTCCCCATTATAGTGTAGGAGCCAACAAATTCTGAACATGCGTGCATTTATTAAACAAATTTCTTATTTTATACAAAAAATTCTTCTTGTTCTTTATTTTGTTCCATTGCAAGCGCAAAGAAAACAATTCCTTAGTGACGTATAAATGGTAGAATTGCTATCTTTTCTTCTTCTCTTGGTGCCTTATCCGTTATCCACTACAGACTTGGTTGCTAACTTATTTTATTGTATAATTAGTTATTTTCCTGCACGAATAATTGTAAAGACGATACACCGAACCATTAGCATCATGAATTTCAATTAAGAAATGTAAATCACTTTTTATGATAAAAGTTATTTTAAAATACTACAGAAAGTGTGAAGCGGTATAAACTACCACTGCTTTTCACAAGAAATTTAGAGATTTCCAAAGTCAGTATGCAAAAAACAATTTTGGATACTAATCCTTCGCTCATAGTCAATAGTATTCAATTAATGATTGAATTTAGCATAAAATACAATACTTTATATTCATATGATAAAGTAAAATCAGAAAAACGAGTCTATAAAAAGGATTAATTAAAAGGAGATTCATGGTGTTGAAAAAAACTGTCCAAATTTTAACTTAGAATAATGATATTTAAAAAATACTTTGAAAAGTGCCGTTGTGGTAAAAAGTACCTTAAGATCAAATATTGGCGTTTGTAAGTTTTTGTTTGAGATAATGAATAGTACTACATTAAAAGTTTATTAAATCTTCCTTAAGGTGGCGTCAGGATGATAGAAAGTGTCAGTTATCCACCTAATGTTAGCGAAAGATTCTCAATATACATAAAACAACATTAAAAGCTAATTATTGTTTCATCTCGCCCCAGTCAATGTTTCCTGAAGTTATTTTAAACAAGAAGAAAAATATGGTAACAAGAGACTCACAAGGTAAACAAAACAAGCAATATAATTATATTCAAGGATGAAGACTTCTTTCTCTTGTGGGGCTGCTGATACTTTAACGGGCGCTTCCCAAGTTGGCGGATAGGCCAATACCTTTTAGATATGGACCATGACATAATCTAATTAGGACCATGAAAACATTACTAGCTAATTTAATTTAGTAGGTCGGGCATTGCAAGTCGTCATCATCTACAAAAACGCTGATCTTATCAAGAAAGACACCAAGTTGGAGATAGGAGCCACCTCATTTTTTATTATAATGGTATAGTACGAGGTCATGAACTATTGGCTGTGGACCTTGAAAACCCAGATGTCCAATAGAGGAGAAGACACATTTAAGAGGTCTTCAATATGCGAAATCTTCACCGTTAACTAGAGTACAACTCCTCCAAGAATCTGCAAGTAGAATGCCAGGGCTATATACGAAAATTGTAAAGTACGTAATGTCATTAGGGAAAGGGACAATCTCTCACCAAATATTATACTTCTAGGTGTTAGTGGGACGTTAGACAGGTGTTCGGTCAAAGACGGGACAAACAGCATTTAAGGTGATTTTTGGACCATCCAGAAGCAGGGAGAAATTTAAAATTAAGCCGGATTTGGTTCTTTAATGTGTCAGTCCTACGTTTACAGCTCGGCTACACTGCTTCCTTCATCAAATATATTAAATATATTACTCAACAATACACATGTTAAATATAAGCATGAAGCCGGACAAAACACTGCCAAATAAATCACAAACTTTGTTCCATATATGAAAGAAGCTTCTTATTTAGATTGTTATTTTTTGATTTTTACTAAAATTATGGAAGTAGTACGCTCCTGAAAAACTTTTATTTTAAGGTGACCTAACTAATACCTTCAGAAAGAACTAAAAAAAAAAACGATATAAACTTTTTTAATGCCAAAATTGGCCGAGAAATATGTGATATATTCATTTTCACTTTTTGGACTTAGTAATGAAGATGGAGTGTTTAATCAGTAAATAGATCATCTAAAAAAAATAGAACTAGTGATTATCAACACTTTTTTAAGACGCTTATATTGGGAATTATCTCAAGATATTTCAGATCAGATTGTCGTGGATACCAATAGTAATATAAAAGAAGAACTAATGATAACCAACTCTTTCTTAAAAGCGCTTATATTCTTGGGGATCGCCTTAAAGCTTTTAGGCTACATCTTATGAAACTAAATTGATTACCCAAATTTCGAAATTCGCAGCAATTATAAACCATTTAACTTGAAGCAGCCATATTTGGCAATTGTCATAATAGAATATTACCATATGTAAAAATGATGCGCTACCCTTGTAAAAATTTAATGATAATGCACAAACCTCAAGACCAATCATACTTCTCGCAGCTCTGTTGAAGATTTGCTAACCAAAATTAAGTGTACTTATTCTCTCAAAGATGAAAGCGTGTAAATGACGCTTACAAAAAAAAACGCAGTAGCGAGCAGTTAAGACGGGTACAGGTACCTTAGATCAAAACAAAACGATTTTTGCATTTTTTAACAAGAAATTGGCTTAATTTAATTACATAAGTTCAGACCTTGTTGATTTCTTACCCATTAATTGACTATAAAACTAATTAAAATATATTTCACTCTTACTCCCATATATTAAAATTTTATTTTAAAAAATAATTACAACTTCATCCAAAAATATTATTGATTGAATAGTTTTTGCTATATATAATTGTTTTTGTAGATAGTTAGGAAGAAGTTTCTTAATTTACAAACTTTGCGTATAATTAGCTAAAATTATTTTACTAGCTAAAATTATTTTGGAGAAGATTATAATTATTTTTTTTGCAATTGTCTGGGAATTAGTGATAAAAATAAACTTTGTGCAATAAACGAAAATATTTTCTTTGAGCACCAATATTTTCACCGATCAAAAAATGCAATACTTCGCTCAAAAAAGGTTTGTATGTACACGCCATCGAAATTATTGCAGTATTGCCGATTGCACATTCTCATTGTACAGCAGGTTCTTTTTTCTTAAAACTAATCAATACGTTTATATAATCTCCTATAAATATTAACTATTATGATATGTATGAGCAGAACTATTCCAATTTTATGTGACAAGAAACTGAAAGAGAAATCGAACGCTCGACGCGCAATGGAAATTATCTGTGGATGGAATTGAATTATTTTATTTTATTTTACAAGCCGAACAAAAATTTTAAAATTTCTTTCTTATTCTTGATTATGGTGTTTAAATTAGCCCGCGCTTGAAATCAGTTTGAGTATAATTTATTTTTATTTTCGGCAATCCCTAGTTCCAAAAAGCTACTCTACAATGGCAGTGAAAATATTCAAAAATTGGATGCTTATATGTATAAAGTTTGGAATATATATTTTTAGAAAAAAGAAATTAAAATTTTGCTTCTACCCCCATCAAAATGAGTAAAATATATAGTTATTAAGTAAGCTAGTTTTCTTATAAGTACAAGTTGATTAACTACTCTAAAAGACTAGGTTCCGACTACTAGAATTTTTGATGCGTAAAATTATTCATTGAATATTTAATATTCGAGCGACTACATGCTTGACTTGACGGATCTATTGATGATATTAAATAAATTATGAATAGTAGTAGCATCAAAGGAAATCACAGCACTGAATCCTTTTTTTTTGTTAATAATATCAGAAATAGGTCGTACAATGTCTAAACGTCTCACTTTTGTTGTCGATCCTTGCATTCGTTTATATAAATGCATAAAAATTACCAATATACAGCCAAAATAGACATCGTTAAAATACAAGAATATATAAATATGTTTACAGCTGAGACACAAACGTTAGCGAATAAAATCAAAATAAAAATCTTGTATCTTATATATTAATAAATGTAGTAGATAAATAGCTCTAATAGTAAAGCCACTTAGTGACAAGTTTCTTTTTTTAGGTGTGTTTAACTCTCCATTCTAAGTAGTGTGATATAAATGCATCGCACTTAAGTAGCGATCTTTACTCCATCCTTGCAGCCCCGTACTCTTTATCAGAGTTTTCAGATCTAAAAAAAACATGTAAAATTGTTAAAAACATCTTGCAAATGGAAAATTTTGGTTGATCCGGAATCTAATAACTGAAAAAAATATATAAATGAAAAAATCCACATGCTGTTAAATAAAATCTGTGCAGCCAAAAATGGAGTGAAAGTAAAAAAACAGAAAAAAAGTAAGTAAATCAGCACTATAAGGATAAAGTAGTGATATACGGAGAAAGTAGCTAAGTACAACTCTTATAAAGGCGATGGTGGGAAAACGTTTCAACCAACAGGAATAATCCAAGAAAATGCTGCTTTGAAATGTGTTTTGCCCATCAGTCTATTGCTATTGCTAGAAGGTTACAAAATCTGCAAAAATTATGACACAATTAACTTAACTATGTAGCTACTTAAGTTAAAATAAAAAAATGAGGTAACACTGTAACGTTTAGGCAATATAGAGTATAGAGAGCCCTTCTCCCAGGCATAATATAGAAATATAAAAATACACGACTGGCGTATGTCAACGTCGATCTCCTAGAAACTAGAACATGTAACTGGTAACAGAACACGGTTTTATCGCAAGCAGATACTGACCGATAGGTTTCATGAAACTTTTGAAGACATTGAAACTTATGAAAATACATTTCAATACTGCATACAAAGATTCGTTCCCAGCAAGGCAGGTGGAGAACACGGGAATCGCCACACCATGGTGGTGCGGTGAACTCAGCCGCCTTAAAAAGCTTGCTAGAAAAGCTTTCAAAACGTTCTAGAATCCAGAGTCACTGGATGATAAATAAAAACGTCCAACAAAAGTATAAAAAAACTAGACAACAGGAAACTTGGAAATCTTTCTGTAAGGAGTATGAAACCACCTTAGCAAACGCAAGACTAAAAAAGATTATTACCAAGGATCCTACACTCCAAAGCTGTTTAAAACGGAAGAATAGTAGTTACACCACCAGTCTGACAAAAACAACCGAAATTCCTATTGAAACTCACTTTCTAGAATCTACCAATGTCTCCAAACTAGGTTGGTTACATTCCCCACTCCATCTAAGGAGCAATTCACATGGAAGGGAATGTCATATCCTTGCCTTTCCCATGTAAACATATAGGTTAATGCAGTCAGAGCGGGCAGATAACGAGCGTACGATAGCGTAACGATTTGCAGTTTTTGTTGAGAAGTAGAGAAATAAGGGGCTTTTTATGGCAATAATGGAGAATGTGCCACTAGTGGGTCTTTTTTTTCAACCACAATGATATACCCAGCAACTTCTTTATCGTTGTATGCTTGATTATTACACCAGGTCCATAATAACATATTCTTCATTGTCTGAAAACATATTTAATCCAGCTATTTCTTTGTCCCTTCTATGTGCATTGAACACGTCGCCACAACCGCGCTACTTCTTTGCCCGACGTATCTTCTGTGTGAGTTGGGCCTAAGGATGACTGAAGATCGACTGATTATCTTACAGAAAATTAAAAGCTTCTCACCCTTCAATGCATCAGTGTTGGATGGAATATCCAGCATTGGCTCTGCTTTTCCATCTGGATGTATACGTGGGAAAGTGGCTATTGCAGCAGCTTTGCGACTAAACTCAGTTGGACTCTGGTATAAAGGAGGTAAGACAAGTAAACATCGTCAACTTCTTAAGAAGGCGGACATTAAGACACACCTGCTGGGAAGAAAATAGACATACCTTGCCATGTCTTTAGCACACCCTACTCCATTGATTGGTAAGGCTGTCTGGGTTTTATAGGACACAGACACACCCATAGACATGTAGAGTCTACTGTAGACACACAGATACACAGACATCGCTTTGAAAACTACCTTTTCTTAAGTAAAAAAATATTTTCGCTAAAATCTCGCTTTTAAACATTTTCATGATTACAATACCTTCTTTTACTTCGTAAATTAAGTAAAAACCGAAGAAGATAAGTAAATTCGAAATGTTTTCAGGAAAAACAAAATTCGGTGGTAAAAAATAAAAGATATTTGAAAGAAAAAAAAACTGAAGAAACAGTTAAAATTCATAGCAGTATTTAAAAAAAAATTGCTAATAGGATAAAGCAAAATTTTGCAATTATTATTACTTTAAAAATAAAGTACCTGCTATTTAGGCCGGTGGTGGAACTGCCCTCTAGACACGCTGACTTTTGGTGGGCATCCACTGACGGGTCCTCCTGCCTCTCTTTTTCTGCTCGTTCTTTCTGCAATCTACAAAACGATTTTCAAATAAAAATCATATTGGTCAATTTAGGAAAGATCAACGACTTAGTTTTTTTTCTGGGATTCAAAACTCAAAGTTTTTTAATGGAAAACTTACCACTGTCCCTAGAGTATCATCCCATAAGCTATGTACGCAATTAAAAAAAGAACAGTAGCATTTAATTGTTTAAACAATAAACTTTTTATAAAATAAATTAGCATACTCATAGTGACGGTTATTAATGTACGAGTACGAAATTTACAATAGGAGCGAGTGTTCGTACAAGAGCATGAATGTTGTTTATGCGAGTTGCGTACATTATTTTTTCTACATTTTCAAAATATTTTTTTTTTTAGTTTAAAAACTTTTTAAAGAATATTTAATTTTAAAAGTCAAACTGACAACTGACCGATGGTGGTTGTCTTGCGATCAATGGCGCCGGTATTAGTTTCTCGACTCTCATTGGTCAATAGGCGATTCAAATTAATTTTTCCCGCCATATTTCATTGCACATGGTGGGTAAAATAAGGTTATGACGGATTTGAATTAAACTCTATGTTTTTTTGTGTATTTTTCTGTGGCTGGGCCGTTTTCTGAGGGTTTTCTTATATTTGGTGAATTTGTAAATATCGTTTAAATATGTAAAATGCATTATAATAAAATAAAGTACCCACCATGGTACACTTTTTCCCCGCTGGAAGGCGTATCGCTTAGCTTGAATCGCGTATAGCTCGTTGTATAATTGTTGTAGAAAAAATATTTAGGATACTACTATGTCTTTGTCTTAAACGCCAGTTAATTGACATTGCTTGCATATTAGCAGATTAAAAGGACACGCATGTGCCTGTTGATGTCTTAATTAATTAAGTTTTGTGGTTAGTTGACATAATAAGTTGACGGGCATAAGATGCTCTCTTAATTGACCTAATTTGGTAATTGTTTATTAACAGTTCCGAATATCATGCCACTAGACACACATAACTACTTAAAAATTTCATACTTATATTATAATATTTTTAATAAAACATAAATATTTTTTTCATAATCTTACTTGTTTTTTGATTGCCTCATGAACTGCTGAATTTTTCTAGCAGCCTGATGTTGACGCCTCTGGGAATAAGTCCTTCTAAACAAAGCATAAAAAAAATCGAAATAAAACTTCCAAAAACACAGCAATAAGGTTGTAAAAAAATCACACTCACATCATTGAACAATAAGTGTAGAATTTTCGTTCTTTATAGCTGTAAAAGAAACAAATCGTTTAGAAAATTACATCCACAAATGTGTCCTTGTAAAATAAATTTTTCGATTAATTTTTTTTGGGTAATTTTTTTTTTTGGTTTTATTTTTTTCGAATTTATTTTACATTTTGACAGATTCTACACTTATATATTCAACATAAAAAATCTGTCCCTTTACAGATGTGTTACAATTGAACATAGAAGTCTTTTTTTGGGGTACACCGAGAACTACCACACAGAGAGACAGCAGCTACATAGAAGCAGGCAGGGCAGTGCAACCAAAAAACACACGGATACATCAAGAGAAAGGTTTGCCAACTTTTTCAATGTAAGAACCATCTACACAGACAGACACAGGACAGTTATAAGTGCACAAAAATAGAAACTAAATTCATTTGTATTGCTTTTGAGCTTCATTGATTAATATATTTGTGTTCCTTGACTTAACAATTAGTTTTCCAGTATTAGGTAAAGCAAAACATGCAACATTTCCAATGAATACATAACGTGCAAATATTGGAAGGACAAAAAATCTGTTGATTTGTAGTAAATTGTAGTTTTTGTAGTAAGTTTGTAGTCTTGCAAAAAAATTAAAAGTTTTGTGGTTGTGCTTCTAAAGAAATATAATTTTAAAACACATAAATATATGTACAAATTTAAAACGTTTTTCAAATTTTGTTTTAGATTAGAATACAACAGTGTGTGGGTATTCAGCGATCCCTCCCTTACACAAGGAGTGAATTAAATTAAGATCATTGTAAGTTGGTCCTTATGCCATGGCCTCGATTGCCAAGGCGAAAAAGGACCTTGCAAAAGCGCCTAAATTTAAGTAAAATCTTAAAATTTTGGTACAAAAATCATCTAAATTTTGATGAAAATGTTTAAAAGTGACCTAAATCATTATAATTTCAATCAAAATTATTTAATTTTTGGCAAAAATTGATCAAATATAAAAAAAATCATAGAAATTTTAACCAAATCATCAAAGTTTTAATGAAAATTGATCAAATTTAACCAATTTTATAATAATTTTTAACCAAGTGCACCCCACTAGGACCAAAATCATTTAAATTGTAATGAATATTAATAAATTTTAAAACTTTTAACCATAATTATCAAAATTTATTCAACAGGCCTCTACCAGCAGGAGTTGAGACAAATTATTAAAATTAAGACCAGCGACTGGGACCCTTGTATAGCGGGCCCTAGGCCATGATGTAGATTGTTTGACGAAAAAATGCCTTAACGTTTTTTTTTTTGAGAATTTACAATATTTTATGCCAGTTTTTTAGGCTAGAGTGTTGTTAAGTAAGACTGGCATTGCATTACTTTCTTTTATATACTTATTTAACTTTTTTTTTGCAAAATTGATTTGTTTTAAATTGATTGATGCAGTGAATTTAAATAAAAAAGATTTATTTGTTCCAAAATTTTCGAATACGTTTTGGTTTGATTGAAATTGTGTCTGTTATTATTAGTTTAAATTTTTTTGTGTTATAAGAAGGGAGAATTGTGAGTGATAGTATAGAAGACTCGTACACCAAACCTAGCAAACCAATCTCCCCGTGCCGAGACTTACTTGAGCCCCGCTGCGGGGGTGCCCTCTCTACTCCCCCTTCCCCCCTGCTCCTTGTAGTTACGGTAATAGTTCTGGATGCACACTGCAGCCTCCTGGCTCTTCTTAAACCGCTTATGTTCACAGTACGACCTAAAACCATTCTGGATGACCATGGCTGCGTGCGTCATCTGCTTGTAATAGGCGTATTGCTTGTAACGCCTGTAATAATTCTGAATTAGGACAGCCGCAGCTCTCTCCTTGTCCTGCTCCTGCTGCTGTCTGCCCTTGTACGATCTATAAGCTTTTTGAATTATCTTCGCCGCTTCATACAACTCACGCTGTTCACGATCTTTAAATTAAAAACATTTAAAATGTATTCAATACAATATATAATCCTTAATACCTGAAAGCGTTAAGTTGGAAAAATCTTTTTCAAAAACAGTGCCTGACGCTTGGAAAAATTCGCAAAAGTCGGCTGTGGTTGGTGGAGGAGAAGGTGAATCCAAAGTAAATGAGCAAGGTGATTGTAAACAACTTGAGGAAGCTGGGCTCAAACTTGATCCAGGGGTACCCACATCGTAATATCTATAATAGAGAATATATATTACTCTTATGCGTAGGCTGTCGGGGTTTTCCGTTTTGGGCATTTTAACACCTAACTTTGGGTTTTGTAATAAAGAATTAAATTAAATATTTATTGAAAAATAATTTACCTATAGTTGTGATCAGAAAATTCAAAATTAAACTCATTGGATTCAAAACTGGAAGATGATTGATCTAATAGAGGCTCCATGAAGACGTCGGAAAGTGTATCAGAGGTTTGTAGGGAATCTTGAGGTCCCGGACTTGAATCAAGCATCATTTCCTCACTCTCATTCTATAAAACATGTAAAAGCAATAAAACACAATTTGTAATCTATGGGTCATTAAGTCGTTGAAGCCGTTACCTTAATTCGCTCGGGAATGGCTGCGATTATCTGCTCAGCGAGAGTTAATACACGAACGTCCTGTTCCCCTATTTAGAAATATTTGTTAATTACCAAAAAAGTCATTGTTTTATTTATTTAGAACAGTCATTTTAAATTATAATTTTAATAAAAGAAGAAAACTGGAGGTATTTTATATATAACACGGCTATATCTCCGCTTATCCGTTATATCTTAAACAAAATTCTCGTAAAAAGCTTTTTGCGTAGTTATGACTGTAACATTTCGCGTCGCGTTAGGACATTTTAAATACAATAAAAAGTGTTCAAGATTACATTTAAAAAAGTGTCCAAACCAAAAACGAAACATTTTTTCCCTATCTACGTGTTCATGTTAGGTTGAAATTACACTGGTTTTCATCCTAATGTCCAAAATTGTATTGTTCATGTTAAGCTTTGACATTTTTACTGTAAAGATGGAAATATAGAGCCGGTCCAAAAATTTTACAAAGCCCAGTGCAAGATATGCTTTTTTATATGAAAGTCAGTGCACCAAAGCCCTGTTTCTGAGAAAGGCCGTTTTTAAATATAGGGTAGGGTGCATCGTCATTTGGGCGTCAAGTAAAACCTATTTTTGTCACTATATAACCAAAACAAAAACATTTTATAGAGCAGTTTTTTTAAAACTTTTTAGTTGGAAATGAATTCTTATGCACGTATTCGTTTTTAGGTGCTTTCGCTATAAGGTGTCGTCATCAGCTACTCTTTGTCCAAGTTTGACGTTTTAAATGTCGGTAACAGGCATATTAGATCAACGTCTTTTAAGGTGACTTCCAAATCACCCGGAAGCATTAAATAAAGTTTTCTAGGTGTTCCAATAAAATAATTAAAATGACTGTTCCACAAAAATGATATTAAGTAACTTTGTTAATGACAACCAACATATATTTTGCAGCTAAAATAATTTACTAATCCGCCACCTTAAGTAAAATATGTGCTTAAATATAAGTTCTCTAAAATTCCCATGCAAAAGCGTAAAAACGAAAAAAGCGCACAAAGAACGAAAAGCGGCCAAAAACAAAAATAAATCAGAACCCTATAAAGATATACAATGAAAAATAAAAACAATTCGTTTAATCGTTCAATTTTAATTTTGTTTTATATGTATTTTGCATTTTAGTAACTTCTATGATAAAATGTTAGTGCAAGACCTAAAACTAAATATTCTAGTTAATAGTAACTATTTATAGTTTAGGAGAAGACTAGGTTTTTAGTTAAGTAAAGAGAACGTATTTCGTTAACATAATTTCAGCATTCCAGAAATTTTGCTAACGTACACCACGTACATTATTATAAACACCTTTATCTTTTTATTTTGAAAAAAAATTGATTTTGAAAAGTATTTATTTTAAAGACTGTAATAACAAAAGAAACTTTGAAAGCCTACGTGTTTATTTAATTTCGTATACAAAAAAGTAGTGGCGGAGCTTGGTTTGGTTGCACCCCAACTGCTAAAAACTTTTTCCAAACCTCTAAACGAGGCTAAAGCATATATTCCTGCTTTTCATTGCATTCACAGGGTGGTGGATTCGTAGCTACTGTATGTTATTGAGAACACTTTTAAAAAGTTGTTGTAAAAAATGTCGTCTGAAAGTTAAATATCGTGGACATATTTCCAGAAGTAGCTATGGGCGATTCAAATTAATTTTTACCGCCAACTTTAGGGCGGAGCTTGTAGTACAAATGGATAAAATAAGGTTACAACAGATTTTAATAATCTCTGTGTTTTTTGTGCCTTTTTCTTTGGCTGGGGTATTTTCTTTCTTTGTAAATACTGTTTAAATATGCAAACATATGTGAATTATATAAAGAACCCACTATGAGAGAAGTACATTTTTCTGCGCTGGAGGGCGTATCACTTAGCTTGAATCGCACATAGTTTTTTTAGCTGAAGCTTCTTTAATTACTGGTATTTATTTACGAAATATTTTAAGAAGCAATAATTCTGTTTTTAATAAAATTGTAAACGTTCAAAGATAAAAAGAATTTAAATAAAGAATTTTGTACATTCAATGTACATCCTATAATAAAAAAAAAATCAGTAGGCTAGTTTTTTTGATACGCTTAAAAAATGATGAATTATTGGTTATATATTGCAAGCTTAATTTTGGTGCCTCTAACCTAGTCCAAAAAATTACCAGCCGACAAAAATTTTGTAAACATTTTCAATTAGTGTGAGATCCATTTATAGAGGTGGTCTTACTTAAGAATTTGGTTGTTTGTTAAGCCTAGTGATGAAATAAACCAATCTAAAAAAAATCGCAAAGTAACCAATAAATATAAAAAACTATAAACAATAAAGTTTTTAATTTTAAAATAACTTTTAAACAACAGTTATGTAATAAAAAGCGACTGGTAAATTTATAGTATTAGGAACAACCTATATTACTACCGTCGTTATATTTAATATAATAAGCGTAAAATGAAAGCAAATTTAGATAGATATAAAGTATATAATTATTGTACGTGGTGTGATACGAACAACAACGTTAAGTACATCGAAACAACAGTGATAGACAACATCAAAAAGACGAACAGAAATGAGACAAGAAGTTTGGTTTTTTGATTTCGGCTGTCGCACTGACCTACAACACTGTTGCGGGTGTCTGACTCATCGTCTGAGACTGCTTCCACGTCTATCAAGGGGCTACTGCTTCTTGGGACACTACTAACCTCACCTACAGTTCGTTATCAAACCAAAAAAGAAAAAGAGTAAAATATCAGTCAAAAAAAAAACGCAACACACAGAAACAAAAAAGGAATTTTGATCATGAATTAAATTAAATTTATTATTTAGTTTTGTATTTTCAAGAGGTTTATTTTAAATTGGTTCGTTTTTATCTACTTACTTAAATTAAAGCTGAAACACAAAATCAAATGAAGCACAAACAAAAAAATAACAAGTACCTGATTGTCGAATAACCAGGATTGTTCATGCTAACAAATTTCAATTGAGGATTTAAATCGTAAAAGCGGGAATACTAATTTTTTTATGTTGAAATAAAAAACCTACCTGCCAAAATAAATTGTCCAAAAATGCTTCTTTAGCAATTTTCCGACATATAAAATAATTAAACTGTTCAAGAGCGATAAATAAAAAGTAAATAAGAAAATAAACACTAAAAATTAAGATTTTTAAAAGCAATAAAGCCCTTACACAATGCAAAATCCATTTTTCTCATGCAGTTGCCTTCGATGCTATCGTTATCACAGGAAATGTCAGCGTTTGATTGGGGAGAATGTAGAGGAAGTGACATACTTCTATCGAATCTGAAATATTTTTAATACAACATTTTTATTTATTTTTGTAAGTTTTTGCAGAATTCTATCTCTAAATGACAAAATTTTCTGGAAGGTGATCACCGTTCTTCGGGAATTAAATTCGTGACCATTTTAACCAAAACTTAATGCTCTACCACAAAGTCATTATATTTGCTTTAATTATGTATCAACCCGATTTTGAGCAAGTGTTTTTGCTATAAGGTGTTGAATCAAATTCCTGAGTCTTCTTTTTGCCCAAATTGGGCCCTTGACCAAGTAATCTATACTTTACTCATATTTAATACGAAACAAAGTCGTTGGTCGATATTTTTTAGATATATTTGTAATCGAAGTTCTTTGAATGGTGACAGAATTCGGCCAAGAACGCTCACTACCGAACGACCATATGCCTCTATCGAGGTGTTCACATGCCGATCACGCGGTAAACATTATTGACACGCTCTCTGTATTGAAAATGAATGAAGCATATTTTTTAAAAATTTTAAATTGACCTCGGGTCCTCTACCTGATACAAGACCCTAGACTCTAGCAGACCAGTATTACGTTTTACCGAAAGTCTACCCTTTTTCCTTAATTTAAAGAAAAATAAAAATTTTAAGCTATACCTGGATAATTTATCACGTGTTTTATAAGTCCTTGTAGATCTCAAAGAACTTAAACTATCTGATGATTGTCCCCCATTAAGATGTATTCCACTATCTACAGAAGGTCGCTTTGTGAATCTGTTGTTGCCTCTATGGTTGAGAATACCGCTTTCAGAAAGAAGAGGATTTGGAGAACTTAGCATTTTGTTGGATCCGATGATATTGTTGTCCGAATTAAACGAATCCAGGTCCAGATTTAACATTTTGTACTTTTGGGACTCGCTCCTAAATGATTGCATTAATATATTGCTGCTAACAAATTTTATGTTGTTATATACCTAGTTACAACTCCGGGTCTTAAAAAGACGCCATCGTGAGATTTACTAGTGGAAGCAACTGAAGCCAAGGAAGTCACAGAACTTGCTGGCGAAATAGCAGATGGGGAAACCATTAGCTCGTTGGTGTGATTGGATTGTAGCATCATGTTAACCTTATCTCTGCGTGATTCTAATTTTTCCAACTCTTTAACTAAATCGTTGTGACTGTTAATTTTAGCGCATTCCAGCGCAGTTTGATTGGTATTATTCTTCATATTTAAAGCAGTGTGATTCCACCTGTAGAGCATCACTGCTGTTTCAGTGTGTCCACGTGTGCAAGCCCACATCTAAATAAATTTATTAAAATAATTTTTTTATTAACTCATAAAGTTGTTTACCAGTGGTGTAAATCCGTCTTCATCTTGGCTCAACGCATCCACTTCAGTTTCTAAAAGCAGTGAAGAGTTTTCTGCCCTCCAATGAAGCATAGCGCATACCAAACGCGAATACCCTAAAGATGCTGCAAGATGGAGTAGCGTCATACCTTTATGGCTAGCGAACCAGGAAACGCTTAATTCTTCTCCGTGCCTCCAAATTCTTGATGTCATGGTCTGACAATAATTCACTAGCCTATCCTCAAAATTTGGCGTGGTAAAGAGAGCCGTATCTTCAACCTAGGAATGGATGATTAAATACCTTTTAAAGAAGTAAAAAATATTATTTCTACCAAGTCTGAGCCATCAAGAGGTTCTTGCTTAATCTGAAGCCTGTCATCCATAGCCTCTAATCGTTGCAGTAATGTAAACTTAAGTAAATTATCATTTGAACGTTCTACTTTAGGCTCAGGAGCGTAAAGCTGCTCCTCTTTTGGTGGTAGCTTGTACTCAAATATCACAGAGTTTGATATAACGAAACCGTCGCATGCTACTTGCAGGGTCGCCAGGCCGGCCTCGTGCGCTACAAGTGCAATAAATATAATAATAATAATAATAATAATAATAATAATATAATAATGATTCCTATTTACCTGGACAATAGCAGCGTAGAACACCACTTTGTACAAGTGTTGTGGGAACGGGGAATGCATCAAAAAGAACAGTGTAGGGTCCATTGGAATGCCAAGGTCCCGTAACAAGGACCTTAACACCACCTTCAGGATAAGCCCACTCAGGTGAATAGTCTGTAATCTTAGCTGTCCCTTCTAAATGGACATTATGCTGCACCTGTTGTTGGTGTCCGGCGATATTTTTATCGCCACGGGTTCCTTCGGACGGATTAACATCTAGTAGTCCATTATGACTAGAATCTAGCACTTCTAAATCAGGAAATTCGCCTAGCATATCAAAGGCGTCTAAATTTACAAAAACATCATCGTCGACGACGTGAGTTGGGGACACAACCACGTCGCAATTATCAATAAAGTCCATGGGGTTTATGTCGGTGTTTAGCGTATTTTCATGTTGTTGTTGTTTCTCAACGCCATTGTTCCTAGTTGGAGCTTCCGCAGCATGTTGTTGGTTTTCCATTTCCGATGCACACAATGGCATATTAGCCGAAAGAGTCCTTTGAATATCCTCTTGAGAAAGATCGAGTGTTTCGTTGAAGAATCCGCCACTCAGAATGGAAGACCCGTGGTTTTTTACTAAATTACCTCTAGCATCTGTTCCTAATAGTACAACGGTTTCACCAAAATTATGTTTAAAATCATCTTCATGGCTGGTATCCATCTGCTTAGAAGGAGTGGAAGGTGCGCTGGACATGATAATTTCCGTTTGCTGATTCATCCTACTGTCTTGCTGGCGATAGTCAAATAATGATTGTCGTATATTCTCGTTTGGAGCGGCCATTTTAGTTTTACCGTTTTGTGTATGGCAGCAAGAGTTAGTGTCCATGGCTTCTTGTTTAAGTACTTTTAATTCTTGCTGTTTGCGCGTATTCGTGTTGCAGACGAAGCTAGCCACTGAAACGGGAGTTACTATAGATTGGTGCGTCGCTGCATTGTTTGTGGAAGTAGAAGAGTTGCTGTTTAAAATAATAAGTCCACCACCGCCTTGAATTTGTGAAAGGCTGAGGACTAGAGGTGGTGTATTTCCGGAACTGGATGAGCATCTACTGATAGCTTGAGCTCTGGAATCACGGGAATATACTCTGGGTGAGTGATTGTTGGTAAGTAGCATTGACCCAGTTCCAGTGGTTGAAGAAACTTGATTGTTATTATCGGCGCGACTCGGCGGTCTGGAATTGGAACTGGAAGAAGGAAGTGGCGAGTTGGTTAAATCGCTTTTAGCAGCTGTTATCCTCCGCATCGGATGCGAGCAAGTTTTGCCATCGGCGCAAGTTGAATCCGGACAGCCGCATTCTAATTGTTTAACAAGAGCAGCCTGCCTGGCTATTCGTTGTTTCTCCATAAGTTGACTAACTATAGCTTCGACGGTTTCCGCCGTCTGCAAATTAAAATTCTACACTAATTATAAGGAAATTTAAATAATTCCTAAAACACTACCGAAATCTCCAATTCGTTGTTTAAATCAGGTTCATCTTCGCTGAAGAACATGGGCTTCAGCTGAGACACCAATTCATCCTTCGTCCATTCTTTTTTATCAGCCCACAAAGCTAGGTTAGGCGTGATGACCGCCAGCTTATTATCGTCCGGATATGGAACGTTCAGATAGTGGACCAGAACAATATCGGGATTCTACAATATTATTAAAGGTTTTACGAGGGAAGACCCACAGGAATAATTAAGCTTACCTGCAAAAGCCAATAACACCTTCTGTGAAAGGTCGGCAGGATCGCAGAATGAACGTAACAACCATAGATACACTGAAATCATAAATGCAAAAATTAATTTCCGACCATAATTAGTATCATTACATATTCATTGAATAAAATTAGATAAAAAAATAGAATACTAAAAAATCTGATTAATGTATCGCGACATTTGTATAATATATTCATGCACTTTTAATAATCCGGCAGCAGGGCGTGAAAATGATGAATTGCTTCCATTATAAAACACTTATCACACCTATTAGGGCGTTTTTTCTGCTCTCCCGGAATTAACGAGGTATCACACAATTTATACTTTTTTATTTCACAATTTTTCGGGACGCTAATTAAACTTTCACGAACATTTTTCAGCTTTAAATCGGACACATTCAAATCGTTTTATTTCATTAAAAAAATTAATTAAATAATCATCACAAGAATTATAATTAAATAATTAAATGTTTTTGATAAATTTGACAATGTCAAATAAAATAAGTAGAGAAGTTGATGAAATTGTTAAAGATAAGGATAAAGGTTTGCTATAAATGTATGTGGCAGAGACAATTAATCTGCAAGGATATTTCGTGTAAAAGTAGCTAAAAGAAGAACATTAATAGAGAATTTATCTTGGGTGTAATTTATGGACTTAACGAGTAAATAGCTTAAGTGCATTAATATATTACATCATTTTTGTATCATTAAAGAAAGTAATAAACTTAAATGTTGTAAGAAAATTGTTTAAAATTTAATACATTGACAAAAAACAAGAAATGTATTTTACGTTTTTTAAGCACATGCTTTCTCAAAGGTATTGAAGAAATAAGATAAACTTTATTGGAAGAAGAAATCACGTAAAATGTGAGGCTGGAATGATGTAAAATGCACGATTCGGTCAATGCGGGGGTGGAAATGAGAGTCGGCACGAGTAAAATATTAAACACCCAATGCATTTTTAAAACGAAAATCTGCACTGGTTTGAGAGTCATATTTAATGCAAAGCTTCTTTTAAAGGGATATATAGGAAGCTCGTAATTCATTTGGTTCGCATTAAATCCGGGGTGTTAAGAAAGTTAAGAAGGCATTCTTCACTATTTCTTAATTAAGGTCCGTAATTTTAATTATAATCTTTACAGCGAGCTCTTCGGTTTATAAATTTTGATTGGAAAATAGATTTTCTACGGATTTCTCTTAAATAAGATGTGAAACTGTAACGGGAATTGGTTATTATAAAACCGTCTCTGGAATACACAAATAAATTTGGTTAAAGCGGTCAAGGCAATTTAACTTTGATTAAAGTTTCGGTCGAAATAATCTTTATGGTAGGACTTCTAAACATTTGGATGAATTCGCTTGCAAATTGCCACGCATCCTTTACACAAATATCGGACACATTTGCATTTCTATTAATCCGGATGATATATAAACTCGCACATCCTACCAAAACGCCAGGATAATTTACAGAAAATTCATTCAAAACTTAAATACCCCAAAGCCATTTTCACACAGAAATTATCCCAGATAACATCAATACTAAAATTATTAATTCTGAAATATTTTCATACAATATAAGAAAAATTTACAAAATTTGATTTGTTTTTATAGAATTTTAAAATAATACTAATAATTTAAATTGGCAAATAAAATATAGTTTTTTTTTGGGTAGATCACCACATCTTAGATAGAAAAAAATAAACCGTAAATCGAAAGATAAAAAGTTATTGTGTGAAATTTTAGACGAAATTTTTGACAATTATTTTTTAAACCTAGATAAGATTTATTTATATGTGAAGAGAAGATAAAAAGAAATCGAAATCTGCAAAAGAAAATGCATGGTTTTATGCATTGAACTACAGTGGTATGCACTTCCGGTTATGGATATCTCTAAGTTGTTGTAAAAACACAACCAGAAATAATGCTCCATAGAAATTACTTTTTTGATAGCTTAAGTCTCCTACAGATCTAGAAAAAAAAATTCGATGTCTTTGACAAATATAAAGGCAAAAAACGCAAAATTTATCAACTTAGACGCTAAATTGTTTTTTACTTTCAGGTTTAAGTCGCTTTATTGGTAGTTGCCAACGTTTCGCTCTCCATCGAACATTTCCGCCTTGAAGATGCCCACTACTATGTCGACCAAAACGTTGTCAGCGCGACTTGAACCCGAAAATATGAAATTTTAAACTTAAATTTATTATTTCAATTTTAATAATCATAATATGTTGTAAATGCCTGTTGTAAAATGTGTTATTTCGTAGAATTCGGAGTCGTTCCTATCTAATGTTCTTCTATTTGTCAAATTGATGTGAGTTTTTTTTCATCTGCAGTAGTCTTTCGAGCTAAAGTTTATCGAGAAGTTGTCCATTCCAATAAAGGTCTGTCGGGCAAATATTGTTTGAGTTCCGTGAGTGGTTATTAGTTGTTCATGGGGCACACCTCCGGGTGGCGGATAGGGGAATCCCTCTTAGATGTGGGTAGTACTGATGAATGAATGAATCCGTGGCTGTGGCTAGTATAACAGCGAGCAGCAACGTCTTTGTCAGAGAGACAGGAAACAAATAAAGTTTGTCGTTTTAAAAAATGTGTGACGAATTATTACTTAAACCTAAATTAGTTAAAGATGAGGATGACTTATTACCTAAAAAAGAATTAAGGGAATAGTTTATTGATTTATATGAAACTCGAGTTTAGGAATTCAAAAAGTACAGCTTACATAAACAAAAAAAAAAGAAATCACGCCCTGTATAAGCCACTTGTTACTTACAAAAAAACAAAAAAGCTAAGCGAAAGGACGTAAAAAAATTATTACATTACGCCCCAATTTCCGTTAAGAACGCGATCAGGAGCAGGTGCTGATGAAGTGTATGTATCAAGGAAAATTTATGCTTTGCAGATTTTAAACAATTCTGAAACCCCTACTACTTGCTATGATTGCTCCGTCTTGTAATAACGAAAACTAAAATTGTAGCGATACTTGCCCTTTGGTTCAGAATATCCATTTTAATGTGGACAGGCAAACTGCTAGGACAATACTGACAAAAATACTGACGATTTGGAATGATCGTGTAGGGTCAAAAATATTAAAGGATAGTAAAGTCAATACTGACAGTATTTGGAAGACAGTATTACTGATCGTGTAGGGTTTGGTTCGTATTACAACAAAAAAATCACAAAAAAATGAGGTAATAAAGTGCGAACTCCCTACATGATCAGTAATACTGTCAGTATCCACAATACTTTAGAGGCGTAACCGGGCGTGGCTAATAATGATGCGACGATATCAAAATACCTAGATATTCATCAGTATTTTCATCATTTTATCAGTATTGCCCCTACACGGTCAGTAATACTGTCAGTATTTGCAAATACTGACAGGATTACTGAATATTGAATACATAATTCATGCTCCCAAAGAGGATGTTGTATACTTGGACGTCACCAGCATATATTACTGATGTGATGAGAACCACTGGTCTTGGGCGTTATTAAGCGAAAATTAAAAATAATTTGAAGAAAAATTCCCCAAGTCAATACTCAAATTCAGTAGGATAAAAGCAAAAATAACGGTACAAATATTCAGAAAAAATCCTAAACCTAAACTCCTAAAAACAGTAATTATAAAAGCGCAGAAGAATTAAACCAAAAATAACGTAAAGCAATGTATGACACAAGAGACCATTTAATATTTGAAAAATAAAAGAAATATAGATGACTAAAAATATTATGACACAGGATGTAATGAAATAGAAGATCTCTAGAGCAAATATGATACACTTAACTTTAAGTGACTTCAGCACGTAATTGTAGACCTGCTAGATAAATAAAATATGGGAACAGTACATAGCAGAACCCTTTAGCGATGGCAGAATACGAAAAACGGGAATAGACAGTACCAAATTAACCTAAAAAGGAAGTTAAACATTCCAAATACAGAGATTCAGAAATAAGTGATATCCATGTGACCTCGTAGTTAGGCCACCCAACCAACACCAGTTGGTAAAACTGTAAACCACTGTAAACTATGCTGTTAACCGAATTATTGGCAATATAGTAAACCATTAAGGGTTTATTAAAAACAAATATGATGACCCCTACACACACACACACCTTAAAAATATAAATAAAATGCAAATAAACTCTTAATGTGAGTAACAACGAACGTAAATGATTGAAATATCAAACATCCACAGGTTTACCAACATTAAATATTAAATGTTGTTTGGGTTGCCTACCTACGCGGTTATGAGACTATTAACAATTGTTGATGAGACTTACGATACTAAACGTACTTCTTGATACTGTAGCGGTGAAATTTTTGAAATTGATAAAAGATGACAACTTAAAATTACTTACTGATCTTTACAACGGTATCTACACAAAAAGAAACATTCCAACGGAGTGGCTACTATTATTTTTTATACCCCATAAAACAAGAAAACTTCAGTATTCGGCCACCATCAGAAATAAAAACAGATATGAGCTATTACAGTGCAGCTTGTAAGGAAAGTGGAAGAAAATAGAGGTTCTATAGAAAAAGTATGTAAAGGGCCTTTACTTGCTGGCCAGCGAGAGTCCATTACACCAAATTATGGACAAAGCAGTCTACTAATCGGCGAAACACTCGATAATTTTTTTTAACATTTTGTTTGTTTGACTTTTAGGATTATGTCCGTATTTTATATTTCCATTTCCACGCCCATTATATTGTCGGAAATGCGTAACAAACTTGTTTGAATTATTTGGTGGTTTTGCATTCCATTGATATTGAGTTTCTTATTTTAGCCTTTATTTTTACGTCTTTTTAGAGGCGCTTAAGCAGAGTAAAGTCTCAACCCAATTGATCCTCTTAGATTTTGTGTTCAAGCCAATTATTTTATGGCCAGCGAAACAAATTTGAAATAGGAATTTTCGAAATATTTTGAAAAAACTGTAAAACTTTTAAAACTTTGCACAAAAGTTTAAAAAAACAGTCTAAATTGACCAAAGTTCAACAAAAAACTAGTCATGTGACCTGAAAGTAAGGTGAAAATGTGTGATTTTTTATTAATTTTCAAAATCTCATGTTTTGCCATTTCAAAAACCAAAATATAAAGTATTACATCCAGGGATGGACATCCCAATAGGACAACCTCCAGGTTTAGTAAATTTTCATCGATTATATAAAAACTCGGTTTTCTTCAATAAATATAAATTTTCGGAGTTTTGACGAGTTAGCCCAATGCCTCAAATCTAACTTGAAAAGACTTCTTCAGAGTTCTAATTTTCCCAGAAAGATTGCGTTCGATGCATCTAAGATGTACCTTGGGAGATGATAATATAAAATAAGCTGGCGCTAGACATCGAGTGCTCTAATAGCTGGAAATTTGCAAGAGTTATATCAAAACTGACTATAAATTAGAAACTACAACTACAAGAGATTCCAATAATGGTATGTACAAACTTAGTAAATACCTAGGTACTTCGCTATTGTTACCTTTCATTCTATCATATGCGAGCCCTTAAGTCAATTTTTGATAAAATTCATATTGAAATATTTCCTTTAATGTTTTAATATTTGGGTGAAAAAAAAATCAGTTAAAACACGACTTGATAGAACAATTTCAACGTATTTGAAGCAATTAAGTTCTGCATCTTACTACTCAAAACATACTGAAACTTTTTTTGGCACTTTTATTATAGGAGCTTCCATGGTTCTATAAAAAAAATATTTAATAAAAATATTTTAAATTTTATTTTGTCAGATATTGTTTTCTTGGCAAACATCATTAACTGACTTGCAAACCGCAGAAATACCGTGTTATTTGTGCATTCTAGGAATATAAAATTAGTTTCGCTTGTTTCTATATGAGGTCCTTACATTTTATAATAATGATTTTATTGTTAACATGAACAAACATATTATTTTAGGCGTTATAAATAAAAATAAAAGCTTACTTCACACATTTATAAGATAAGACTGTTAAGACATGTATTAATTTTAGTTTTTTTATAAATTTTATTTATGATGTACAGTCAAAACATTTTATACCGGCCACTAATAGCTGCCTAGTGTAATACTTTGTATGCTGTAGCAATAAATATATAAAAATAAAAATAAATGTTGATGTAATTTTTTGTTATAATTATTTAGTTAAATAAAATTTTGATTATATTTTGCGTACCTCTGTTCCTTGTACTTTCAATTTCATATGATCTTCCCTGGTGGTTTTTCCATCTTTTCTTTTTTTCCAGCAATATCCATCCCTGCGATAACGTACTTTTTTCCTGCTGTATAATAACATGGATCCACTTTTCGGTCTGAAAAACAGGTTAAAATAAATCATCTTAGTTTTCTCAATTTGAATTTGTTTTGTAAAATAAAATCGTGTTAGTAGTTCTTTATTGGTATTTTTTGAGAGATGTATTAAAGTGGAGATAAAAATGGTAGTTTAGAAGAATGTAAACTGAGGCGAGTATATAAAGAACTCTCGAAGGATAATAATCTCCTTGTTACTGTAATTGTTATGGTTCCGATAGTCCCGGAGTGAGAATTGGAGGATTTTCAGTCGTCGGTTTTAGTTGTTCCCGTTAGAGATTTTGATACTCCTAGAAGCATTAACTGGGATCTATTTTTATTTATCCGATAAAAGGGGTGCATCAATTCTCTTATCAGCACGCGAAATAGCAGTTATGCATCCTTCAATTTTTAATAAGAATAAGAGAACGCACGTCTACATTAAAACATCGATAAAAAGGCGTTTGGCTTTTCGTGTAGCGCTATTTATTGTTAAGGGGGTAGGTACTTTTAAAAATTATTAATAGCCCACAATAAATTTGACGGGGAGGGCACCGTCGTAATTGAAAACGTTAAAATGAAAAAGCGCATTTTACGTGGTAATTAAATTCGGCACATAATCCCTTATAAAACTTCACGTCCTCTTGGAAAACTGGAAAATTATTGCGCGTCGGGTATCAATTTTTCATAAATCGTAAAAAGCGTCTTTTCCGCTTTTCACTATCAAAATTTTATTACCAACGACACATGAAAAAGAGCCAATTAATGACTCTCTAGTAAAAAAAGACTCAAACAACTTAGTTTCAGGTTGGATTTAAAGTTGACGTTAGTTTCTGCCAATGTCTGCATTAAAGTTTGGGAATTTAAGTCCCCCGCTTTACGATTTTAATTGCGATTAAGTTGTAATTGCAATTTAAATGCATTGTTGAGCCCCCTTCTTTACGGTTAACGAGAATTAATTAAAACCAAGTTTAATGACGGCGGCTCCACAAAATATGATGTTAAGCATTCATTTATATTTTAATTCCATTCGAAATATTCATTTGAAACGCGAATAAATTGCATTTAAAGCTCTCAATGTTTATCTTACAAACGTTTTAATTGAGACGTGAAAATTAAAGCAACAAAAACTAACATCTTAAAAAAATAATTCCTGCAAAGCGTTGCTTGTTTTCATTCCATTTCTAAACCGAACGTAAATATAAAAATAAATACAAAAAAATCGTTGTTAATATCTCACAAAGGAATGCTCGCAACGATAAATATCCTCCAACATTTTGTTATTTATAGTTCGGCAAGTTTACAGGAAAGAGTGCATTTTAATAGTTGAATATTCATGACACACTCACCTGATCTTGACCTCCTTGCTCTGCCATTCTGCGTGACGATCGAAACTTATAAGAATAGCGGCAATCTCCTGAAAAGGAAAAAAAATATTTTAGGATTTTATATATATTTTACATTGATTATAATTAAGGAGGGGACTAAAAAGCCAATTATTAGGGACTAGTCACAATTCCTCTAAAAACATCCCATTCCCGGAGGTTAGATCACAAGAGTTTAATCCTCATGAGATCTATCGATCTATCTATTTCTATGATTCTTTAGCGTTAATAAGCAAATTATATTTATAAATAATTAATGCAAATTTTGTGCAGATTACATGAATTTTCTACAAAAGTTATAAAAAGGTTTATTTTTGGTTTTCAACTGAAAAAATGGTGGAATAGTAACCACACGTCTTTCATTTACAAATTTGAGACATATTCCTTACGTTTGACGAAAGCATAAGTATATTACATTAATTATGAGCTAATTAGATTAGTAGTTTGTCTCTGCAATTTCGTTTTGTTGAAATGTATGTTGGCAATAATTCCGATAGTAACATGCGTCACTTTTGATATATAACCATATTTTATCCAGCTGATTTTAATGACAGTACGTCTCTCGTCTCTGCAACTTGATGGGAATTATTTCAATAAAATCTTGCTTAGTAACGAACAAGGATGAGTTTTTAAAATGTTAAATTTTGAAAATATGATACGACAAAATTTGTTTAATTGTACTGTTATGTTTTTTTTTCATAAACTTGTTAGTTTTTAAAATATTTACAAAAAAACAATAAACCACCCTTTCGGTTGGTGTATTTAAGCGAAATTTCACTGTGACCTTCCAATTTTTGTTGAAAGCTTAAATATAATTTCCAGGTCGTTTACTTAAGACATTTGGGCTGTAGAGAGGACTCGAAAATCACCTATTCTGAATAAGGAGGTGAAAAATGGATATTTCCGCAAAAATCTCGATTTTGAAAATTTTCGCGATTAGAATGCTTTCTTTTACTTTATAAATAAAAGTAAAACGCAGTAATTAATATTATTAGTTAGAAATTTATGTGACAAGTTTATAAAATCGACATTTTTATTGATTATAAACATAACATCGAAATTTAGTTTAATAATCCATATAAACAACACATACGTATTCATGAAATGGTTAAAAATAAGGTTCAAATGTTCCTGTGATACGATTCTTGAGGGTGCAATTCCGTGCCGTACGCTCAACCAAAATTACATGAAAAAAGTGAAAAAAATTACGTTTAAACGTTGAAGATTTTTGTGCTATTTGCAATCGTTTTGCGTTCAGTTTGTAGACTAAGTAGTAGTGATTTCAGTTCTAAGTAGTGATTCGATTTTAAGATTGTAAATGTACTTTTTTAAAGGAACGAATTCAGTCGGGGGATTTATTAAAGAGATGTGGCTTTTTGTTGAAGTCCGTTTTTAATCCAAAGTCGTTGGGCGAGTAATTAGAATTCCGTTTTTCCGTGATTAATCTTGTCCATGTCGCAGCTGTCGCGATGCCACCCAAAAATATTTATTATTGTTTTTGCGCATTTCTTAACATCCCTTTATCTTAAAGATCTTTATGTAAATAGTTAATTTTTTCTTCTTTTAAAAACTATTATTATTATCGTGTTTGTCTAAAACGTCCCGCGCGCCAACTATTTTCCTTATCTAAACAGGAAAGGAATAATTTACATTTACAATTAATGGCCGGCCATAGACGTTATTCAATGGTTGTTTGAAGATTTGCACGTACCAGAAAATGAATGTTTCCTTTCTAAATCGGGTGGAAAGAACAGAAACGTCCAAGATTAAGTCATAAATTAATAACTTTCGAGCGGAATAAACTTGAAACTGGCTATTTATGGAAACCAATCTTGTTTACTTATATAAACAACCTCAAAGCACAAAAACAATCTCGAAAAATAATTGTATCATATTTTACATGATCTCAATTTTACTTTTTTAACAGCATACGAGAAATATTACTTCGTTCAATGCATGATGTGGAATATGATATAGAATAAAAAATCGACTTTATAGTGTTTATCAACCTTTTGACAATAATTTATTTGCACAAACAAAAATTTAAGAAATTGATCTTTGGTCACCACAGGACTTTTATTTATGAATTTAAAATAAATCCGTGACTTCTAATAGAAACATAACTATATTTCATTAATTATGAGCCAATAAGGTTGGCAGTATGTTTTTATTACTTCATTTTGTTGTGAAATGTACGTTGGCAGTATGTTTCTATAACTTTATTTTGTTGTAAAATGTACGTTGGCAAACTCCGATGGTGACATCCGTCACTTATAAATGATATATAATCTATTTTAATAATTGTTAGCTGATTATAATGACAGTATGTCTCTGCTACTTGATGAGAATAAATTCAGTAAAACGTTCCTTTGCCACGAACAAGAATAAGTTCTTAAAATGTTAATTTTTTTTAAAATGTTAGGAACAAAGTTTGTTGTAAATTTAATTCTAAACACTTTTATACTCCTAGTTGTTTCCATAAACATAGTTTTTGAAATATTTGCAAAAATCCGAAAAATCTAAATAATAAACTACCACTTCCGGTCGGTGAATTTTAGCCGAATGTCACTGGGACCTCCCAATTTCTGTTAAAAGCTTAAATATGAATTTCCATGCCAATCAGTTTGGACGTCAGAGCTGCAGAGAGGACGCAGACACACAGACAGATACCACTTCAAAAACAAGTTTTTCTGAATGAAGGGAGTCAAAAACGGACATTTCTGCAAAAAACTTGATTTCAAAATTTTCGTGATTACAATACTTTCATTTATTTCGTAAATGACATCTAAGAGGATAATTTTAAATTAAAACTGAATGTTTCAGGTATCATATAATTTTGTGCTCATTAATTTTTTATTAAAATTAGGAAATTTAAAGCTGTTTACCCTAAATTTTGATTTTTTTCTAAATTTTCGGGCATGCTTATTAACTATCGCGGAACATTTAACTAATGAATTGTTTGAACCATGCGTTGTCCTACTCGTTGATGCATATAGTAGTGGCAGATTTCGTAAGATATATTTGCTGGTTGATATCATAAATAGAAAAACTAATTTTGGAGAGTTTTAAATTATTTAAGGCTTTAAACACAAAACTTAGCAGCAGATAATTTCTTCCTATATCCAATAGTGAAAGTTCCCAGTATCAAAGTATAGAGAGCAGAATCATAAATAATATTTGTTTTAAAACTAAGAATATTTTCTTTGTGGTCAATGTGGTCAATATGGGTAGCGTAACATGGATTGCATATAATGGATCCATATTTAAGCAACTTCTTACTTGTTATTGTGCTATTAAACATCTTGCATCTATAAACAAGTAAACAACAAAAACAACAAAAAAAGAGCCCTTTGAGATGTGGTTATACCGACGCATTCTTAAGTGGACGGCTAAAATCAGCTACAAAGGGTCGAAAAGAAAAGGGAACTGATCTTCACAATCCAGAAAGGAAAACTAGAATTTCTGGGACACGTCATGAGAGGAGCCAAATACGAAATACTGCAACTAACAATCCAGGGCAGAATAAATGGAAATCGATCAATAGGCAAGAGGCGAATCTCGTGGCTGAAGAACCTGAGAGAATGGTTTAAATGCACATTGACAGTTCTATTCCGAGCAGCCAGATCCAAAATCGCATAGCCTTGATGATTGCCAACCTCTTCAAGGAGACGGCACCCTAAGAAGAAGAAGAATGTTTAAAATCGACCGCGCTACGTTTGGTAAACCCTACCATCCTGGATGCTTTGGCGACAGCGTAGTGGATAATAATAAATGCTTAAAAAATGAAAATTTGAAAGTAAAGATTATTCCCAAATTTGATATTTGTAACAATAATTAAAATTATAGCGTTTTGTAGGTCGCCATAGTAGAAAACCAGGCATACTCCGTAATTCGTATAAGCCCCGACAGTTGGTGTTGGGTATACGAAATATTGCCAAAAGTTTTTGTATCTAAAAGTCGTGCCTATAAATTCTTTTGCGAACTTAATAAGCGTCTTTTGTGTTCACAAGTGATAGCACATGTGTTACTGTGGGAAACGATTCTTTGGTCACATGGTCACATGGTCTTTTATGGCATAATTTGGCATCAAATGTGGCTGGTTCTTTCTAAATACAGGTGGTTTTGGTTAATATTCTTTTATTAATTGTTTATATTTACTTTTAAATTAATGGCAATATGTGAATGATGTGTTTGTAAGAAGTTTTGTTTGTCCTTTCTAAATATAGCACTACGTGTGTCCAATCCCTGCAGCGGCCGCAAGATCAACAAACAAAAGTTGAAAAATTAAACTTAAAATTTATTCTTATAACTAAAACTAAAAATCATCCAAAATAAATAAAACTTAAAATAAATCCTGTAGTTTAATTTTTCTGAGTGGAACATAAATCTTTTTGTACCCCGAACAATTGGTTCTCCTTCATATTGCAGTAACTTCCTCAAATGGTGTGATGTTGATACCGTAGCAAGACTAAATATGATCAATTATTTTCCTCGAGAAACGAGACTTACATTTTACCGCGTTCAATGTAAGTTCCTTTTCCATACTACAATTGTAAAGGTTATTTAGGTCTCTCTGCATTATTACACGGTCATCATGTGTAGAGATTTTCTTATAAATCTTTAGGTCGTTAGCGCAAAGTAAAAATTGATACTGCAAGAGTTTACCAATGTTGTTGATTAGGAGTAAGAAGAGAAGAGGCTCTATGTGTAATTCTTGTCGCACACCTGACAGTATTTAAAACCACCGCGTACTACACTGGTGTCTGTTAGCAAGATAAGATTCTATCCAGTTATAAAATGTTCCACTGATTTCTTAGTATTGGAGTTTGCTTAGAATGATTGATTTAATTTATTTATAAAATCTAAAATTAAAAAAAACCATATAAGAATGCCCACAAATTCTGTTAAAGGGTATTTTAAAGATTGTAAAAGACTACAAGGGAAAGGAATTTTTTTTTTACCTATTATACCGCTGAAAACAGCTAAGAAAACTTGTAGAAATTATAGCAATGAACAGGAAAGCAATAAGGAAACTTTCATCATTCCAAATATTATAACCTATAAAATGGCTTACAAATAAGACGCGTTAGATCAGAACTTCTCAACCTTTTCTGGACCACCGCTCTCTTTACAAGAAAAAAAAAATTCCAACGGTACCGCCCCCGTTGGAAACCACTGCCTTAGATCTTAGAAGAGAGGAAATGTCATTAACAGAAATCTAAAATTATTGTCAAGACAAGACTCTAGGTATGAAAGTTGCTACTTTAATCTACATTTAGAGAAATAACTTTGATTTTTTTCCTCGAGAGGGTGGGTGGTGTAGGTACCCTAAATCCCAAAAACTGCAGCCTATTCAATTATATTGTAAGATTGTTCATGTAAAGATATCTAGGTCTTCTTTTAGCCTTAGTAATCTGTCTACAATTTGCTTTTTCTTTGTTGATCTTGAATTTGTCATATTAATCCCATTCCAAGGTTATATTGCAGAGTCTGCACATGCCCCCATCTTCATTTGTGATATTTCTATTTTGTGGAGGTGACCTTCCAGCGTGTAGTGTTCGGTTATTTATCCCATTGCCGTTTTGATATTATTTCTGCTTGATTCATCATTGTCTTACTGTGCCCCAGGCTACTCTAGTAGTTTATTTTAATCCACTCATATATTCTGGGATTGGCAGTGATCTTGCTGATCCCTACCTTTGATTAGTATCAGATGTTGTGTTAGCGGTCCCTGCTTTGCAAGACTCTCCTATCTCATCTCATAGCCGATGATGCCCTTGTGCTCTGATACCCAAACCAGAGTTACTGGATTTAATTTCGCACCGCACCAAGTATGGTCTGTATATGCTGTCTGTGAGTATCTGCATGCGCATATTTTCGTACTTTCTTCGAATTTTCTGTAGTGTTGTGTTGTGATGCCCAAGTGTGTCAGGTGTTCTCTGGTTTTAAGTTGTTACGCGTTTATTCTTCAATATATGAGTGGAATGGAGGCAATCCGAACAGTGCCTTCAAAACTTTTGTAGTGCTTTTGATCGCCCCAGTTATGCATAAGCAAGCAGGCCTTTATACACTGACCAGTTTCTCTATTGCTAGCAGTGTAGCTCAGCGGTCTATGCATCCGGCTACTGGGTGCAAGATCGTGGGTTTGCGCCCCACAGCATGCAATATATTTCTTTAAATGTCCAACACTGCCCCAACTCCCCAACCCGCCTTGCCAGCGTGGGGTTTCATGTCTAAAACCTTCTCTGGTCCGAAGTTAGATGAGAAAACGTATAACTCCAGTGGTTAGGAATCCACGCTAAACTGTAGGTCCACCTACAATGTAAGTGCCAGCATTACAGGCAAAGAAGAGGCTATGCGCCAGAAGTGGCGTCCTTAAAAGCTGACGACGATGCTCTATTTGGTATTCTTTCACCAATGTAGCAGTTGTACGTTATTGAGATCCGTAGCCCATCTTTATACAACCAATATACCATATGTGGTTCTAACCCTTTAGTTTTTTTCAAGTGCTCTTTTGGGTACCATGAAGTGGTCGTAGCTTTATTAAAGTAGAGGTAGATTAGTTGGGCTGAGCGTTGCATATTAAGCTTAAGGTCCAGGGTTTAAATCCTAAAGAACCAACATCAGAATTTTACTATGACTTATACCTAGGAAGGCAACGAACAACCACCGAGAGTATATGCCCTAGAATAACTTTCCCAATTAAGTGGTTCCAAACCCACATTAAATGACCCCTTGCTTTCGGGAAATATCAGACAAAAACGCACAACACGAAAGTAAGCAAGGAAGTCGCCTGCACTCGGTAACTAGTATGGCACTACGAGAAGAAGAAGAAGAAGAAGAAGAAAAAGAAGAACGCCAATTTACACTTGTTTGTCGCTTTCTGCAGGTGGAGATTCCAGGGAAGTATTTTATCTAGGATGATTTCTAGGTACTAAGCCTTCTCTCATAAGTGTAGTTTTTCTACCAATAGATATAGGCTTTGAGTTCCTGAAGATTAGTATTTTCAGTAAAGTGCTATTTTCGCTTTCTTGTACCGTATTTTCACGATCCTCAGACTATTAAAGGGATCATTATATCGTGAGCATATCCTTAAATAGAAAAACATTCGTCATTAAGTTCTTCCAGAAAACTATTCACTACTATTGCTCATAGTAGGGATAAAGCAACCTATGTGGACAGCACTTAACTGGATTCTCCAGCTATCTCAGCTGTTATTAATTTACCTTGATTCATTTTGTCAATGTATTATCGATAGCATGTTTTTCTACATATACAGGTGTTGTGTATGTCAAGGAAGCTACCAGAATCCACAACAACTTACTCATACTCATACTCATTCTTCTCATTTATACGACAAAGGGACTTAGATAAGTCAATAACCACTTAGGAATAAAATCCTAATAAATACAGTAAATAATTCATTAACTTAAATTAAAGCAACTGTATTTATTTAAAGGTATATTTAGGTAAAGGAGAATAAATAAGTTGTTAATATTTAATTCCCACGATTTTGTACAAACAAACAAAGCTGTTGTAAAACAACATTAAATATTGAAATATTAAGCTTAATTTGAAACAAAAAGCAATGAAATTAAATTGTACTGGCGAGAGTAAAAATAATATCTCCCACATAAAAAAGTGAGGTTAAAATTATATCCGCGATGAAAACTTGAAATTAGTTAATTATTAATGAAGCACGTATACACAGAAATCGAACGAATAAAATTGGGTTTAAATTATTAACAAATAATTAAAGTGAAATATAGCGAACAACAGTTGTGCGAATGTTGCTAACATGTGCGACAGTTGATGCACATTTTGGAAATTGCAATATTTCTATAATTTTATATCGTCCAATGAAACGTGACATGCCTGAAATTTAATTAATTAAATCTGCATGAGAAAAATATTTTGCAAAAAATAACGCATATTAAAATTTTTTGCTTATAATTTGGGTATTTTGATCAATTCGATTTCTAACAATCCAGGCGTGTGTTTCCAGCTTGAATGAATATGCATTGTATTACAGATTTATTTTGTAATTAATTACAGCTTTGCAATTCAAATCCGGCGATATCATTCTATATTTGGGATTGTAGGTTAGACCTTCAAAGCCCAGTGCGCAATCACATTGCGCATTTTTGGAAAGAGAAGTATATAAACCCATCCCGATAATCTTATTTAAATATAAGATGCTCTTCTTTTTTTGGAGTGACGTACATATGGAAAAAGTTTTAAACGTTTATCAATCAAAGTTTGCGCGTGGAGGCTTTATTGAAATTTCGGCGGTGAAGAAGTTAACGAAAAAAAAGTTACACGCCAATAAAAGAAGTTTCCGTTCAGGAAAACTTTGTTTACGACCAAATAAAATTTAATTTCTACCTTTCTTTTCTCCTCCTAAACAACCTGAAACTTGCACATATTCCAATTTAAAATCTTGATAAAAAAAAATCTAGGATTGTAAGAAAATCGAAAATTTGCTGATTGTGTCTAATATAAAACAAATATTAAAATTTCAGTTGGCAAGAAAGAAAACGCTGACTGCAAACCTTTCTCCAGAGATGTAATTCCGAACACTTGCAAGGGTTTTACTGCAGGCATAAGATTTTTCTGTTAAAAACATAACCGACAGCTTTAACAAAATGTATTATTCACTTATAACAAGTTTTTGCATCATAATGGGGTGAAAGTTGTTCATGAAAACGCTTCACAAACCTCTCGTGCTTAATATTGGGGTCAAAGAGAACCTCGTAAATCACACCAAGAAAATTCTACAAAAGTCTTTTAATTAGAATTCCAAGTAAAGAAAAAAACTACGACAGACGTTCAAAGAAAAACAAAAATTAATTCAAAATTAAAAAATTTGATTTTAAAAAACCTAAGGGTGCTGATTAATATTGTCAATCATTGCCACAGATTCTCGAGACTTGCGCCAACCCAATTTGGATCGAAATGTCCCATTCATCTTACCTAATTTTTGTTTAATTTTAAATTATCACCCAATTTTACGTATTTAAGAGTATTTGTTAAAATTTAATCCCCAACCGGCCCAAGCCTCAAAGCCCGTTTTTGAAGAGTGTCATTAATTGTACCCAAATAAAAATAGCAACTCAGTGTCCGGGTATCGAACCCGGAACCTTTTAAAACCAAACGAAGTGCACTACTTCTGAGCCACTTGGGCTATTGTATATTAATTTAATGTTAATATTTTTTTGTCATTTTTTAAAAATAATCGTGCAATTTTTTCTAATCAATAACTGAATGTTTATTACAACCAATTTGCACCCGCGTCAAGTTAATTAATTTCCGACGTGCATTTGACTAATTAATCGCGCGTCACCACAGCCGGAATAAAATCCCGGCACGTATAAGGGTGACTTTATTACACGTTTTGGTCATATTCCGGTGGGCAGGAGGTCATCCGGGATCCAGATAACCCAACAGCATAAAGTAGGACCTCGCCTTCGGCACGACAACTGGAATAAACCACGCGCACGTACAAATATACACCAGATAGTGAGACCGGGGAGAAAATGGGAAATTTCAATTCAATCCCCGATGATTTTCCCCGATTTTATTTTAGTTTACTCTGAATGTAGCGAAATAGGTCAGGGGGTGTAATTTTATCACTCGCAAATACGAATAACTATTTTTTAATAGAGATAGTGTACAAATATTTTTGTTTCGGATTATTTTATTTAATTTACAGTTTTATTTACTATTTAACCTAACCTAACCCGAACAAAAAAAGTATTTTAAACATTCAAGGGGGAATGAAAAGTATGAGTGGATCAGACTTGTAATGAAAGAAAATATGCAACAGGAAGAAGTATAAGGCGAAGAAGATCTTGAGTTTGGGACATCAAAGTTATAAGTTGACAGTCTGAATTTAGAATCTACTTAATTCAAATTTAGCTAAGATCCTTAAATTAAACAAATGATGCAATAATTATGCATCTGTTTGGTATGGCCTAAAGAAACTGGCCTTGTCAACAACCTTAAAATAACTTAACAGCTAAATGATATATTAGCATTAGGCTACAAGGCATAGTGGGGAACAAGGAAACAGGGTTTCCAGAAAACAAAATGTGTAGGGTTTTTATGTTTTTTTTTTACTAGTAATTTCGTCTACAGAGTGGGTAAATTGAGTAGCTAAACCTATGCTGTGGCTGGTCCCAAGCCCTGGTAAAAGTAAAAAATTAAACGATAGGATAGCAACTCATCTTTTAAAAAATAACAAATGCTTCCATAAATTGCCTCGGAATCAGGAAAGAAACAAACTTAGACGAACGCAACGAAAACGGATTATAAAAGTGGCTACAAGCAAAATATAGGGAATTAGGACAAAGCAAGCAAAAGAATTAAGCAAAAAGAACATCAACATCTGGGTTTTCATGGAACAAAAGGGAAAAGGAAAGAACCCGAATTTTCTTTTGAAGAATATATAAAATGAAAAAGAAAATAAGAAGAGGA
>JARJDX010077534.1:0-23842 GCA_030264735.1 Gymnusa sp. GC000175
AAGCCTCGGAGCGACCCCAAACGCTGCCACGGTTCCGTTTTAAAAAACCTCGTCGAATAGCACTTGTTGCGACCCTTAATTCTCCAACGAGAATTTTTTCAAAAACGTTTCTGTGGGTGTCAAAAGTGGGAAATACGTTTTTGATTTTTTGAAAAAAAAAACGGAAAATTTTCGAACAAAAATCGAGGTGAACCAAATTGCTCGGATCGCCTCAAGCCATTTGACTTTTTTCTAGATTTTTAGACCATATTTTAGTTTCCGTTGACTTTTTTTTTTGTAAAATCCGTACTTTTCGAGAAATCGTCCTTTGTTTTCTTAACTTTTAAGACTCCGTAACGCCGGACGGTCGGTCTAAAAAGGAAAGGTGGTGAAAATCGTATATTTGTCAAAAATACATCTAATAATCAAAAACTATTTGGGTAAATCTTAGTTAATTAAAATTTTGTCTTGGAATATACTTATGCAGCAATTGCCATGCGCAACTCTCTGTCTCTTTTATCCTTGTCAGACTTCTGCGCATTTCAGATGCCACTAGCGGTCAAGGTGTAATTACTTTAATTTCACATGAAATTTTCCGGATTTTTAATCTATCAATTAAGTCATTTATTTAAACAAAAAAATTAAGAAAACTGCAATACCTAGGCCATCTTATGCGAGATGAACGATACGAAAAATGTTTAAAAGTATCGGGGATAATGAAGAACCTTGAGGAACACCCGTCTTTAGGATTGATTTTGGAGGAAAGAAAATGATTCGATTTTAGTTGATGAAATTTTTAATTGGAAAATAAACTAATTGAATTTAAATTGATATAAAGGTTTAAAATCATTAGTAAACTGTTGGATATAAAAGAACAAGGATTAAAAATGTAGTGACCGAAAATGTTGAACATCGGCGAAAATGAAGTGCCTTGAAAAAAAACCGATCTTTGGAAGAGATTTTGAAGGACAGGAATTTCCGAAAATAACCTAAACTTTTTTCAAAAACGTTTTTACCTAACGTATCCAGTAAAACAGTATTTTTTATTTAAATTGCGGAAAAAGTTATTTTCTAATGTAAATTTTGACTTGAGTAAACTTTTTTGTAATAACACTAACGGTATGGTTATGATTATGATTTTATATGAAAATGTTACTTAAAAACTAGAGTTATATTCTAAGTTGTGCGTTAATTATTTATATCTATCCCTAAAATCTACTGAATCTAATTTTGTTAATTATGAAAATTATGTAGAAAATATAAATAAAAATATAAATTGGAAGCCCCATTTTTTAATTAAAATATAAATAATTTAAATTAAATTTTTTAAAAGTATCGGGAATAATAAAGAACCTTAAGGAACACCCGTCTTTAGGATAGATTTTGCAAAAAAGAAAAGGATTTCATTTGAGACAAATTTTTAGTTAGAAAATAAACTAATTAAATTAAAATTGATATAAAGGTTTAGAATCATCAGTAAATAGTTGGATATAAAAGAACAAGGATTAAAAATGTCGTGACCGAAAATGTTTAAAAGTATCGGGGAAAGAAAGCCTTGAGGAACAGATTTTTTTAGAAGAGATTTTCGAGTAAAAAAAAAGGATTTAATATAATACAATTTTTTAATTAGTCAATGAACTAACAGAATTAAATTGGATATACAGGTTTAGTATCATCAGTAAACTATTGGATAGAACGGATATAAAACAACTTGAATTAAAAATGTGACCGAAAATGTTGAGTATCGGCGATTGGCGTATCCAGTAAAGCAGTAGTTTTAATTTAAATTGCGGATTTTCTAATTTAAATTAACGTATTAAACTAACTATTAAACAAGAGTTTTTATTTAAATTGCGGAAAAAAATATTTTCTAAGGTAAACTTTGACTTGAGTAAACTTTTTTGTAATAACACTAACAGTATGGTTATGATTATGATTTATATGAAAATGTTACTTAAAAACTAGAGGTATATTCTAATTTGTGCGTTAATTATTTATATCTATCGCTAAAAACTACTGGACGGTGGCAAATTGCCCTAATTTTGTTAATTATGCAGAAAATATAAATAAAAATTTAAATTGGAAGCCCCGTTTTTTAATTATACTATAAATAATTTAAATTAAAATAAATGTTATGAACAAAGTAGTTAACTAAGCATTATTCATAAAACTCAGGCAATTTGGATATTGATTTTAATAACTATTACGTTAGTGTTAGTGTTTTTTAAATACTTTAATAAGTTATTTAAAAACCAACACCAATCGAACCATTACTAAAACAGATCTTCAGTTCCTATTAAAGTGACCAGTCATTATGCATAATGCACCTTTAATTACTTTATTTACAAATAATTTAATTAAATTAAATATTAAATTAAATTAAAAATAATTTTGAATTTTAACTGAATTAAAATTAATTAATTAGGTTGTAAACAGCGGCGTAGCGAAGGTATTTAAGCTTGGGGGATATAGGTTTGTTGCAAAAATATATACAGTTTGTCAGACTTAAAGTGAAGTGTATTTTAGTTAGTTTTAAAGGTGGAGAAATAAATTTTGTTATATCATGAGCTACATTTTTTAAGGTTTTTAGTTTAAATTTCAGGCGTAGTTTGCTCAGCGAGATATCGAAAACAATTATTAAAAAAGTTATTCAATTTTTGTTAAAATTAAGATATATTTTGTTTAAAATATATAAATTATAATAAAATAAATAAATAAAAATTAAAAATTTGAAGTAAATAAATAAATAAAAAATATATTTTTTTCAATTTTTTTATTAATCCTAAATGATAAACAGGGCTAGGGCCTTTTATGCCTGAAGCATTTTACGTCAATGCATTTACAACCCCTATAAAAATTAAAAAGGAAATTTTTAAAAAAAATAAGATAATTTTTTGTTTTATAAATTATGCCCAAATAATAAGAAATTTTGTATAAAAAACAATTGAACCCACAAGAAATAAAAAAAATGTGCTCTGTATCCGAAAGGCTGCAATTACTAGAAATTATCTTAAAATAAAATCAAATTATTGCGCTGCTTTACAAACTTATAAGAGGAAATTTAAGAAAAAAATGTATTAAATGAGGTTAAAATTTGAACACATAAGAAACTTGCTTACATAATCAATAATAAACTCGCGCTATGTAAATATAAATAAAACAATTAATGCTGAAAGTTTTATAAAAAAAATTCTGAAATTTTGTCGCCTCTAACCAATTTCCTTCTTCAGCTACTTCCGTTTACGCGGGATCACAAATAATAATTTATTAAAATGACTTATTTAAGCGAGAACACATATTTTTGTGCATTTTTATTAACTGTATAGAATGTTATTTGTTAACAAATGAACAATCAATAACTAATTTTATCTACTTTTATCACTTTTTGTTCAAAATTTATTCATTTTATAGAATAAAGTAAAATTGTTGTAATTTGCAAATAAGGATTAATTAAATAATAAATTTATGACTAAAAGTAATTGTTTTTTTATCATTTTTAGAAAATTAAAGTTAACTTCTACATCTTCTTCGCCTCAACCGATCAACAGTTTTAGCCTTTCACCCACTGTTTTTTTTTTCAAATAATTTTTCAAAGTAAATAAAAAAAAAATCAATTTGTGCTTTATTTACTTCTTTTTGTAGTGCTATACTCATTACTAAGTGTAGGCGACGTCCCCGCTTACTTTCGTGTTGTGCGTTGTGTCTGTTATTACCCGAAAGCAAGTGACCTACAGTTTATTGTGGGTTCCGAATCACTAAATTGGGGAAGTTCACCTGGGGCATGTACCCTTGGTGGTTGCTCATTGCCTTTAAAGGGGGAAGTAAAATTACGATGTTCAACTTTTAGAATTTGCACCCTGGACCTTTAGTTTAATAGGCAACGCACAGTCCAACTAAACTAGGACCACTTCCTTTGTGCTTTACAGTAAACATAATTAAATCAATAAAATCAGAAATTTTCGGCTCCCTCTCTCTCTCTTCAAGCATAAAATAATGTTTTTTAATCTTAAAAAAAATTACAAATTTTACTACTTTTTTTTCCTCAAATGACCAACACCCTTAAGCCTTTTAGGCACTAATTTTTTGTAAATAAGCAAAATAAAAAACTTCCAAATTGCGAATTACAGTGAACATAATTAAAGCAGAAATTTTTCTTCCTTATCTTCATACCCAAAACGAAAAATAATTGTTTTTTTTGCCTTTCTAAAAAAAGTTACAGTAAACTTCTATTTCTTTTTATCTTCAACCGATCAACAGTCTCAGTTTTTAGCCACTGATTTTTGTGAATTTTTAAAAATAATTAATAAATATCAAATTTGCAAATTACATAACCAAACTTACAAAATCAGAAATTTTATTCTAAAACATTTAACACCGACACGACTTTGTATTCTATATAATATCAACATAATATTATTATTTTCTTGATAATTATCAAAATATTTCATTAATATATTCTTTGTTATAGGAACGTATAATTAGGCATTTGTAAAATAAAAATCTACCACCACAAATAAACACACAATTCAAATTTACATGAACCTAATATTACTATCACACATTTTACAAAAAAAAAATACAAAAAATATGAAGAAAAATAAAAAATAAAAATGCAATTATCACACACATACCAATAAAGGCAGTGTTTTTGATAATTTTTAAAAATAATAAGTGGTCAATTGAAAATTATCACCAAAATAAAAATGCAGAATTAAAAATCCAAAAAATATTTTGTTGAATAAAGTTTTTTTTTTCTATTACCCAAAATTAATTTTAATAAATAAATATAAATTCTCTGTCATTCGAAAAATATTTTAATATATAAAAAAAATCTCAGCTGGATCGTTTAGGCCCCTTTCACACCAAGAGAATGTCAATCATTCACAATCACTCCGAATCAAGGCGAATCCGATTCGTGATTTCAGACCTTTCACACCAGCCGAATCACGGCCAGTCACTCGCGTCATATATCGCACCGTTTTCCTTCACTTTCATAATTATAAGTTCCACTTCCATGCTTTCTGCTTGTTGATTCATAACTGATGACTGACGAAATTTAAACATGTCGAATCAACTAGAATCACGAGTCAAGTCGGATTGCCGCAGATTCGCCCGGTATGAACGCTCGAACAGAGCCAGCACGTATTTAGGTGGTGAAATGTTTTGCTCAATCACGGCGAATCGGATTTGCCTTAATTCGGAGTGATTGTGAATGATTGAGATTCTCTTGGTGTGAAAGGGGCCTTAGACTACGCAAAACTGTTTCCCTATAATATTTCGCTGACACGCCTTTTCCATTACACAGAGCGAAACATTTCGGAAAACTGGTACGATAGAAGGTGAGCCTTTAGTTTGGGCCAGACGATCCACGGGGCACTATGTCACTCTATTTTACTAGATCTTTTGAAAGGATCCAGCTAACGCTGTGTACCTGTTGGTAATGACACACGCAGCGGTTTTGATCGAAGCGTTTATCGTGAATAAAATCGAGGCGAGGCATTGTTTTGAGCATTAAAACTGAATGAACGAACCTCTTGGTGTGTCATCACATGCTCAAAACAATAAACGACTCATCGGCTTTATTATACTCTAGATAAAAGATTCGGTCAAAACCGCTGCGTGTACCATTTACCTTTAATTCATGCCCAAAAACCATCTGGGGTGTGGCTCATCGCTCATCGATGTCGACCACGTCTACACTAAGCGAGTATATTTCGCGAAAGTAAACGCACCTTAAAAATTTTGTATCCTTGCTAACCAAAAATTATTTTAATAAATAAATAAATAAAGAAGTAATCTCTGTAAAACAAAATGTAATTTTCAAAAATATTTACCTAAGGTAACCTAATATAAGAGTGTATTTAGAAAGACAAGTCGTTCCAAAAGTATTGTCGCACTCCTAGGAAAAATTCATTCTGAGCCCTTTAGGAAATAAATCTTTCGGAGAGGAATGCGACCATACGATAAAATGCAAACAAAATAGGATAGTTTGAAAATAAATCAGGTTTACAACATGTGGTTTAGGATTGGGTTACAACACCAAAGGTGTTTTCGTTTTTTGCCAGTAAGGCGACAACAACCACGCAAATAAGTTGTTGCTCAACAACCTGCTCAATGCGATGCGGACTATACAGACCTACAACGCGAAAGTAAACTGTGGCGCCATTGTCGTCACTTTAGTTGCTGAAAACACCTTCGAGGTATGATTTTTTAGTCACATTAGTCCCACACTGGACTACTCATGCGCTATGCTCGTTTAGACTGAGCTTGCCTTAGAAGGCGCATGGGCAGCCTGTTGTGCGACTGAAATATTTACAAAGATGCGACTAGGAAATCATATCGCTAAGCCACGCGACAAAGTCGCGCAATAAACTACTCATGCGCAGCACCAAGGCAAGCGCTCCCGTCTAAACGTGTGCTACGCACGTGAAATCCGTTGAACGGCAATGTCGCGCGGCTATATCATTTTAATTATCCCTAAATAATCATATTATCGCGTCATCAAGTCATCGCGTACAAAATTACCTTAAGGCATTAATAACACCTTGTACAATTAAAAACATGTTGATCAAATGTATTCACAATTTTTTTTAACCCGTTAGTGATGAAAGAAGTTATCGAGTAGATCAAAGTTATTAAAATTACCTTAATTTGTTGATAACACCTTGTATAATACATGTAGAACGAATTGATTCAGAAATTTTTTTAACCTGTTGATTGAAAAGTTTTTAAAGCAAATAAGAAAAGACTTTAAAGGAAGAGAGATGACAGTATAAAAACACCGACATATACAAAATCTTAAATAAAAACATTATACGGCTAAAAAGTAAAGCGAAGGAGAAATGGCTGCAAGAAGAATGCTTGGAGATAGAAGAGCAGTGGAAATAGTATGATATCTTGTTATACTTATTGCAGGTAAATTGCAAACGTGAAAAGAATACGAAAGAACATCGATATTTGAGGATAATCCAAATTTACCCACATTATCAGGAACAAGTGCGTAAAACTATTCAACTTAAGAAAAACTAAGAAGAAGTGGGTCTAAATAACACACATGTTAAAGTTCTAAAGCCACTGAGGACTAAGGCATAAGAGTACTAACATCTCTGTTCAATGTCATTTATACCACCGGAGTTATACCAACAGATTGGCTGAAATCCACCTACACCGAAAAAGACCAATGCAAAGAAATGCAGAAATTATAGAACGATCACCCTAATTCATGCTAGGATCTATAAAAATGTAAAGAAAATATTAGCAACACACAATTTAAATTTCGGAATTCGCTTGTTACAAGAAAACGGGTAATGTACAAATAAAGAAAGAAGACAGCTGTTATGGAACATTTACTCAAAAGGGATCTGTAATAAAACAGTCTTGAGGGTCTCCAGTTTATGACGGGGTCGTAGCCTCCAAGAAAGAACATGTTTTTTTGCTTAATTTTAAAACAATCAAATGCATGGTTATAAGTTACGGCCTGATACCACACGACCAATTCTTTATCGAAACAGACCCATAGAACGTAACTACTTGGGTGCACGCTTAATGGTCAATGGGACCCCTCTTTGAAGACTAAAGACCTCTTCGAATGCTTACGATTATAAAGAACTAAAATTTTTCGCATTTATTGAATGCTCTTTTTTTTTTTGCAGAAAATGTTATAACCGTTGGGAAACTCGGATCTCATAGTTGGATGCACTTTGTCGAGATTTCTTTCTCGAGGAAAGTCAGATCGCTAAGTCACAAAATCCTGAATTCGTAGATCAGTATTATTCTTCTTTATGAATCCCAAAAAAATTATTTGTTTTCTGTATCCTTAATGGGATAAAAAAATAAAACAGAAATCCACTTAATACCAAATCACTTGATTAGTATTTCTTAAAATTTTTACGCTGACGACTTCTTTTAAAGCTTCAAGACCCCGATGTTTTAATTTTTCATATGTTTTCGCGAAACGGCCTTCAGACACCGTTGGTCTCTTTCTTAAGAAGAGTATTTTTCGTCAATCACCATCATTTATTTTTTTTGGGGGGTATCGTAAGTAAAATTTTAACTTGCATTAAACGCTTTACAAAATTAATCAAAATCGTTATTTATAACAATTACTTTTTACAAAATTATATTTACACGTTTTAGTTTTCGATTAAATCGGCAGTGTTTGTTTATGGTTAAGCTATAAGTTGTGTTGGGTCGCTCACTTCCCATTTTTAGGGCCGCATAAAAGTTTGGCAATTTATATTTATTCAAAAAATTTAAAAAAAAGTTAAAAAATTGAAAACTTTAAAAGAGTCTTATTTCCTCCTTGATATGCAGACAGGAGATTACGTCAATATAAAAAATACTTTTATTAGGTGTTACTTCTTTAACAACCATTAGACGCATGAGCGTTACGGAGGAACATTACGAAAAGTGCAAGCAACGTAGAAGCACTATAACTAAGACCACGCTTCCCTCTCGGGTCTTTTGGCTAGATCCCTCTTTTTCTATACTCAGGGCCGGCTGTGGGTTTTGTGGGGCCTCGGGAAAATATTATATGCGGGGTCCCTTTGGTGTCAAAAACTTGCGCTAGCTACTAATAATTGTTAGAAATATGAAAGCGCGGGGCCCCTTTATGCGCGGGGCGTCGGGAAAAATTCCCGAAGTCCCGACCTCTGAGCCGGCCCTGTCTATATTTTTGGTACTAATCAACTAACTAATTACTAAATTAATTAATTAGCTAATTAATCAGTTAATTAACTAGTTAATCAATTAAATAGGTAATTAATTTTTTTTTAATTTAGAAAATTAAATCAAAATTTTTTTCTAAAATTTTTAATAATAATTTTTTATACAAAAAATACTTTGAAATATAATTATCAAAAAATATTTTTTTTAAACAAAACTGGCCTCATTTTATTAAATTTTTTTATCTTAAAACAAAGCAATTCCTCGGCGATTTTCTTATAACTTTAATTATTTTGTACAAAGTGTATAAATGGATACCCTATATTTTATACCCGTTTTGTTTCATTTATTGTCAACCAAAAATATGAAAATTGTCCTTTTAAGGCAATTAACTATATATGTATATGTGATATGCTACTGTTTAATACATACAGTGGAACCTCGGTTTTTGAACGACTCTGCGTTCAAACGATTCAGTTTCCATCTTCTACAAAGGTGAGATATGGTTTTAAATATTTTAATTTGGAACGACTCAAACGGCAATGAGGTATTCTCAACCAAATCATAATTTTTAAACATTAATACATAGACATATGTATATTTCAAAAACATTTAGAATAGCCATTAAAAGCAAACACCAATTATAGACATTTATTAAGTCCAATAACTAACAGAAATTTTGGAATGTTTTATATAAAAACATTTAAACATCTAAATAGCAGTAACAACAATAATTTATACTTAATAATACTACTAGCACCATTTTTGCAATAATATATAATCGTAATAAGCCTCAACTTTAGCCAACCCTTCTTAAAAAATCTTTAATTTTCTCTCATTGATTACACCAAAGAAATACTAAAAAAATATATACCCGTTTTAGCTTGTACTCTCGTTTTCAAAATTTAGAGTAATTCCTCATTGCGTTTGCTTTCTAAATATTATTTTCTTTGTATATAATTACTGCATTGTGTGGCTAAAACGTTGTGCAAACCTTTAGCTCCGGCATCCCGGTAAATTTTGTAAAAAAAAGATTGATTGTCATTGCATGTTACATAAATGCCCATGGCCACCACCAAATACGTCATAAAGACTAAGGAAAAAGCGATTTGGTCCTAGATCTTTAGATGCAGCAAAGGCAGATTCAATTCTTAAAAATTTTGTTAAATACAGGGGTGTGGAGTTGCCACAAAATATTTCTAATTTTGACTTCTTCATGAGCTATGCTACGTAACAGACCACAGACTTTGCTTACTTTCGTGTTGTACGAACAAGGTCTTCAGTCATCGGACTCTTCCGCCTTGAGAATGCTCCCTGCAATGGCGAGCGAAACGTTGGCAACAACCAATAAACATAACCCGACTTAAACCCGAAAGTAAGAAAACTTACTTCGTGTTGTACATTTTTTTTAGTTTCTACACGAAAGTAAGGCACTTATAGCTTAATATGAATTTTGAACCACTAAGTTTCGTCAAGTTAACCTAGGCAATGTGTCCTTGGTGGTTTCCCGCTGTCTTCCAAGGTAATTTGTTCGTAAAATTGCGATTTCGTTCGCCTAAATCAAATCCGGCACCTTTAGAATGCTACTTCCGACTAATTTCGATTTCGTTAGCTAAAATTGTTTAAGTTAGAGCCGGAGCCGTATAAGTTATGGCGACTTCAACTCAAACTCCGATTCAGACCACTATATGCAGTGATATTTTGGCGATTATGTAAGATCTAAAAACAAAAACTTCTTAATTATTTCCAATCTGTTACTTTATTTTAGTCATAATTCGAGTTTAAGTCGTGGTCGTGAGATTTTTAGCGACTCTAACTTCAACTTCGATTCCGACTATATGCGCTGTAAAGCGCTCCGAGTCCACCCAAAAATAAATGACGTTCTCCGACTCCAACCCCACAACCCTGTGCAAAAAAACTATTCGGATACAAAATTTACTTTTCATGTAATGCTTCCAATGACTTCAGCTGTGTATACTTTACTCATATTTATTAAATTAAATTTGTTTTACTGTATTCTTAAACTTCTAATTAAAGCAAAAAATATGCTTAAAAATATTTTTTGGATCCTGCAAAATAAAATTTTTGGATTAACTCTGCATTTTTGTCAACTGGTTCTGTTGTTAACAGATTTTGTCAAATAACGTGCATGTTGAGGTGGAAACAATAAAAATAAAAAGTAATATCAAATTATATAAAAGCTCGTTTTATAAACACCAATTAAATCAACAGTATCAGTAATCAATAATAGATTCGGCTCTGAATGTTCTGATTAAATCTTTAATTTAATTAACGTTTACGCCAAACTCGGCGAAGGGAAAAAAAATTTCCCAATCGCCAAACATTAACAAAATTTGTCACATTATTTCTATCGAATCAAATATTCCACAGCAATAAATGATTGGTAGAATCTTCACGTCCAGCGACCTCTGATAAATTAGAACTACGAAAGTCTTCATAACCATCACCTCCAGAAATTACCAACAATTTTTGAATATTTCTTTGCTCTGGTTTACCTTTACACGAGTGTCGTTGTGATTGAGGTTCTGGATTCGTAGTATGCCATTCTACACAAGTTAAAAATCTTACATGACCAGTATGTCCATGAGGAACTCCCATCACGCTTGGAATACTTGTTAATTTTGATGTGGTTGGAGTTATATGTGGCAAAGGCATTGTTAATAAAACACCTGCTGATGTTCCAATCCATAACAAATCTTTACATGCTAATAGAGCTGTCACCCTTAAACAAGCTGCTTTATGTTGACGAATTATGTCATCACAACCTTAAAGTTAAAAAAAATATATTTGTACAAAAAACGCTAAGGCAGTGGTCTCCAACCCATCAATAGCAATCGACTGGTAGATCGCGACGTTTAAAGTCAAAGCAGTCGATCCTAATGTTTTAATAATTTTAATACAGATACTCCTTACTTAGGGACCAAGTTCCGCTTCTATAATTAGGCAGTTAAGCTAAGATGAGCCAGTAAGAAATCAGACTTACACAAATCGTAAATTTCTTTGAAGACGTACCTCTGATTTTCTATGGTATCTTGTTCTATGGCGTGTACAATAAAGTACAAATCTGTTTAAAGTTGGAAAACCTTAAAAACCCAAAATTTTTGCAATTTTCAAAACGCACACAACACCCGAATTTGTGCATAATTTTGCTCAATTTTTTTTCTTAACTAAATTTTGTAGACAAAACAGTTTTGTTAACCTTCTGCAATGTGATTTAACATCGGTTAATCCATTTTGAAGACACACGCAAACTGAAAGAAAACAACACGTTTGGTCCAAAAAAAAAATAAACAAATTTTCCAAAATTTCCAAATCTTCTATTTTTACATGTTTTATAAAGAAAATCATGCTGATCACCATCTCGTTTTTTCATTAATGTCCTAGTTTTTTAGAAATTCTTATACAAAGTGTACGCTTGCTGTATAGATTTTGATACAGTCAACATATAAAACTTATATCTTATGCGAAACTGGCTCACACAAGGATAATCGCAAACCTTGACTGGCACCAAAATGGAGGGATCAAAATCAGAAGAGATTGTTATACGGCAAGCACCATGCTCTCTTCTATATTATTTAACTTTTATCCGAAAAAAATATTCAAGAACGCGTTGAAAGAAATGGATCATGGAATTACGGTGAATGGCGAAAAGCTGAACATAAGGTACGCAGATCATTTTCGCTGATACAATTGAAAGGGCTAGAAGCAACACTAAATAGAATATCTGCTTGAAGCAAAAACTATGGTCTACTAGACAAAACTAATAGTTATAAGCAAAAGCCATAGTCTTGTATCAGAAAGACTACTAGTAAATAACTTAGAAATCAGACAAACTCATCTACTTGGAAAGTCTCGTAAATTCACAATGGAATGGCTTAATGAAGATCAAATACAGAATACAGAAAGCTAGAGTGAAATTAGACCTATTTTAAGAAGCCACTACCACCTAAACATGAGAACAAAAATCAGACTCGTTAGATGTTACTGTACGTAATGTAAGCATAGACATTAACAGAGGCTACGAACAAAAATTAGAGGCTATTCAAATGTGGATTTATAGACATTTGCTCATAATTACATGAACAGATCATGTCACCAATGCAGACTTTTAAAAAAAATTGAATAAAGAGGCAGAAATACTAACAGGTATTAAAACAAGAAATCTGGAATACTTTGGACACCTAATGAGGCATCCGGAAAAATATGACCAACCTTATCTTGTTCACAAAGACAAGGTTGAAGGCAAAAGGGGCTGCAATCAACTAAACTGGAATTTCCATATGGATCGACAACATCCGGTAATGGATAGGCACAGTATGACGAAGAAGAACATTGAAAAATTCTAAGAACCCAATGATTTAAGCCATTTTTAAAACGCAACCGATTCTAGGCCTAATTTAGCTCAAAAATATTATGTAAAACCATTTTTCAGCCAAAACAATTGTCTGCAACCCCCTGAAACGCGATTTAGAATCGGTAAAAAATTTAAAAGGTTTGGACAGACAAAATTTTTGTTGTTGTGGCCTTTAAATTTTGAACTTTAAAAGCATAATCTTGTGTACAGAAGTCTTATGCCTACACCACTGCGATCTTTTATGCGTTTTTTTGCAATTCCTTAAAAACAATTAACCATCGGATAATTTTTTTTATTGTCTTTTTATTTGCTGCATTGTCCTTGAATAGCTTTCCTTTCTTGTAATTCTCTAATAATTAATAACACTACACGGTATAATTTTAAATATCATTTTTTATAACTAGATTCTCATCAAAATTTAATTATGAAGGTGTAGAAGTCGTTTACCATAAAAGGTTAGAGGCCACTGGTATACAAGAACAAGGAACAGGGTAAAACTTACTTGTTAACATTTTAGTAACTGCTGGAGCAACGTTGACTTCACATAAAAATTCAAAGGAATTTCCATGAAAACATCTAATTATAGCAGAATTTTGCAACGATAACCAAACACCATTACCAGAAACAACTAAACAGGTGATTGGTTTATTTGTATCATTATTTACTGCAAACGTATTGTCAACTGAAAATGCTTCAGTGTTAAAAACTTTTATACTATTTCCACAAGCACACCATAATTTTCCAGAATTTGGTAACATTTTTGTAACAGGCATGGTCGTTGTTCCAATTGTTAACATTAACGGAGAATTTGTATTCCAACCTCCATCTAAAATTTAAATTACGTCAAATGTTTAAAATAAGCAATGTCTGAGAAGCGGAAGCTACTAATATAAAAGGTAGTAAACATTTCATTTGCATACATTTGTCATATTGTGGGTAGGTAGTAGCGGAAATTGAATTTTATTACGAAACTAAATCAAAAATGTATAATAATACGAAGCGAATAATATTTTGACAGATAATTTAATGCTATATCTTGGAAGATAAATAAAAATGTTATAAATTTATATTTCTAAAGTATATTTATTTCCAAGATAGAGCGCGCGTAAACAAGTTTACGTTAAGTAAATGGGCAAGCTTGGTGAAACAATTGGACGCGCTCAAGGAATGACCAATCGATTGCGTCTATCGAGAGGTCCACTTGCCGATTAGGCGATTAACATTGTTTACAAGCGCTCTAGCCTTAAAGTAAATATACTTTAGAAAATTTCCTTCGCGTAATGAAAAGTTTTTCCGGAAATATGATTTTATAAAGCTCAGTGCATATGTCTTTAAAGTCAAAGCAAAGGAAATGGATTTAGTGCAATAAACATATTTTTAATTTTGTTGAATGTTTTCATTACTTACTGCTATCTCTATCGTATATGGCAACATCTCCATTTGCAAGTGACACAAATACTTTATTTTCTAAATATCTGCAACAAAAAATTGCAAAAATCATTACTAATGTAAAAATAAACTTTAAATTAAATATAGGAATATATTCAACATGGCACGTGTAAATCATTGGTTGAACATGTTACCACCTCGTAGGTGCTCAAATTCTAAATTGATGATCGGATCCAATTCAACATCAACGCCCATTGCATCAAAACATTTCTATTCCTGAACATGATAAAAGGCCAATTGAATGTAATTTGAAGCACGTTTGTTATAAATTGGTAGGAGAATTTGAGCTCAAAAAAATACAAACTAACTAATAATACAATTTAACTAAAAACACAAACGGGCAAAAAATAAAAATTGACAACAAATTCAAATTGTTAAAAAATACAAACTCACAAAAATAGCAAAATGAGAAAAAATACAAATGACAAAAAATTATTTGGCAAAAACAAATGAAATTGTTTTCCACAAAATACAGTAATGTTTAATTTGGAAAAAGTAGTATAGGACTTATATTAAATATTTAGGTTAAATCTAAAATAATTGAAGTGCGTTGATGAATCATCTTTATCCAAATATTAGTGTTTGGAAATTTTAATTTTGATTGTGTTCAGAAAACTTACATAATACTTAAGATAGACGATCCGTGTTGAAGTCTGATTTTGTTTTTCTTAATACGAATATTGTCACTCGAATTGTAAACATGAATACATCCATCTTCAGTTCCTAACCACATAGTAGATTGGAGGTTATCGGCCTCATCGGAATCTGTGCTTACAGTTTCCGCGGATTTGACCATGGCGGAAGCTCTATTTCCAGCTTCCACATCTTCATTTTCTTCATCGTGATCCTCATCTTCACTTGATGAACTGCTGTCGAATTGAATGGTGGTGTGGTCCTCATGTTTTTCTATTTTAATTGGCTCCTTAATGCTAGTTGCAGAACTATTACCAATGAAACGTGAATAAAGCACTCAGGTAAAACAATTTAAATGAAACAAAATTTATGGCAAATGTAATATAAAGAAAACTTAATTTAAAGCTAATTTAAATAAAATATAATATAACAAAATACCTATTGGTGTTCATGCCGGGTACTGATGCCACGCATAATATTCTTGCGTTGCAAACTCCATTACAAGACGTTACTGTAGGTTCTGGTTGTAAACTAAGAACGCAAACTTGTCCAACATAGCCATCACTATTACAAACCCAAACATCTCGACCATTATCACCCATGGTTGGAGCTGCGCATGTAAATTGTAAACCTGCTCGTGTTTTTCTTATGGGAACCGTTGCTACAAGCTCTGGACACGGTCTTCGATCACCAGACATCGCTGAAAGTATGCAAGTGTTATACAACATACATTATTAGTTAAAAAATGTACCTAGTTTATGTTTAGCTTCGTTGAAAGATTCTTCCCAAGATGCTCGTTTTTCTGATTTGGAAAATACAATAGAAACGTTTTCAATTCCGCTCCTAAAATAATTTTTATTAATTAATATTTATTTTCTTAATATTAGTACCTTACGGTGTATTTAAAGTGAGATCTAAGCAAGATAATTGTGAATCACTATTTTGTTGTTCAACCAGTTGTTTGTTCATATTAACCAACATATCTCTAACAATGTCATCTAAAGGTGAGTGGGTACAATGTAAAGACCAAGTAAGTTCATTAATTTGATTTAAAATGGATATATCTTCAGTCAAATTTTCTATTTCAAGCATCATTTGTCTTAAATTCTCATCTTTGGCACGAACTATTTCTAAATCATCTAAAGCTATCTTCATAAGTAGTTTGTACTTGTTTGCATCCAAAGAGCTTGCAACGCTTCCTTGTCCTGTTGTAGGCCTACGTATAGTTCCGCTACGTCTCTTAATACTAGTCACAAGAAGTAAATCTGAGAAGAGGAATAAGGCTCTTTCTTTTCTTGTGCTTCCTCCCGCTGCCATACTAACTAAATCATGGCGTAAATACTGCCTATCAGTAGCTACTAATTCTATTAATCCTTCAATTAGGCTCTCAATTTCCCTAAGTTGCTCTAATTCCAAGGCTTCCCGTTCCGTACAATTGATTTTTAATAATTGATCATGAATCTCCCTTTGAGCAGACAATAAAAGGTTATGATCTGGGTGAGATGTATCTGTATGCTTTATTAATCTTTGTAGCAATAATTCATATTTTGGAAATTTTTGAATTGGTTTTATAAGCAATGAATCTAATGCAAGTTTTCCTTTGTGTTCTCGAGCCATTGCCTACAAAACGAGTTTAAAATGTTTTTGAAAAATAAAAGAAAATGTAAAAATAGTAATTATTTTGCAAAAAAAGTTTTAAAAATGCCAAAAATTCGAAAAAAACACTGAAATCAGTAACGTTGATATAGGGTACAAACTTTTGCTCAAAAAAGTAAAAAACATTAGTTTTATTTGCACAAAGTTTAAAAATCAAGTGAAAATGGCCAAAATTTAATAAAAAAACGTTGTTTAGTAAATATCAATCTTAAAATTGGGTGAAAAGTTGTATGTTTCATCGATTTCTGAAATTTCTATATTTTTGGATAAATCAAAAACAGAATCTCCGTACCTCGTTTAGTTTTTGACCTAAACAATTTACAAAGGCTATGTCATTAAAAGTTCAGCTTTAAGGTGGTTTAATCAGATTTTAAATACCTTAGAGTAAAACCCTCTGGAAGCCTCACCAAATTCAAGACAAAAAAAGAAAATAACTGAAGTGCGTTGATGAATCATCTTTATCATCAAATTCAAGACAAAATAAGAAAAAGGCTTTCCAGATGAGATCAGCAGTCCTAAAAGAGAGTATAGCCAAAAAGAAAAAAAAATTATACTTCACATAGATGTGGAGTAGGAAGGAAACAACCCACATCGTTCGACTGCCCCGATCCTAGTTCAACTATATAACGCGGACGAGGTCACAACGAGACTTGAGCAATGCCAAGCAGTCCACTAGGTAAAGGCGGGGTTAGATACTGAAAGCACGGAGAGACTGCCCTTTGAGCCCAATAATATTCAACATTTCCATGTAGGTGATAATGGCAGCCACTGGCATGCGAGTGGTGAAGATGTGGCAAGTAAATGTGAAGGCCCCAGTCTATGCCATAGACTAAGCGCTAGTGGCGCCGGATATGAAGGACATGTAAACTGTAGACAGGCAACGTGGTTTGCAATTTAAATCAACAAAATGCTCAACACTGGACCTGGACGATAAGCAAACAACAGCTAAGCCAGATACAAGAAGGCCACATGGAAACCCTGACCTCACACCTGAGGCAACAATAGAAAAGATGACGCAGGAGGTAGTAAAATTCCAGGAATTGCCACTGGCGCATTGGTGAAAGATTAATGTAGTAAACGTGTACATCCAGTATCTAAAGCTCGTGAACAAACTGGTAAAGAGGTCGGTCAAAAGCTTGATGAAGCTATCGCTGTGAGCATTTGCTGAGGTAGTATAGTACGTCAGCAGTTGAAGGACGTTAGGGAGGGGGATACGTCAAGCGCCGCTTCCTGGAGATTTGGGTAACTTCTTAAATGGGTCCCTCGAAGGGGAGTTTAGGAAATAGAGCACGGACATCGAGTCCCTGCGGCGAGAAATGCCACAAAGAGGATGTGGTTGTAAGTGGCTACCACGAAAAACTCGCCGTAGGGCTGCGCGTTGACGATATACTCGTCAAAATAATTTCCTAAGGTGCCGTCGGTGCGGCCGCCGTATATAACCCTCCCCTATGTCTTAAACCACTATGGAAACATTTGAATTTGTGGCAAAGTCAGCACAATAGAGTGCAGGACTTACTGGTAAAGGCTGTTTCGTGGGAAAGAGCAACAATCAGGGTCGACATGGAAGGGGTCTGCGTCCCTAAATGACGAAACAATGCCAGCGGTGATCGTGGACGTATCCCTTTTAAAAACAAACCCCAGGACCTGTAGGAAAGTCGGCGGAGAAAGGTGGGCAGATACAACAACTTTGCCACGGAACACTTTGTAAGAAGACCAAAAAGAAATAAATCCTACTAACAAGTATAGTGCCTTGGAGAATAACAGAGAATGTGTTGTCCTACTAACAAGTACCGTGCCTAGGAGAATAACAGAGAATGTGCTGTGTGTGAAAAACAGTCGTCAACAACTTTAAATTAAGGTGGAAACTTTTGCTTTTATCAATTGCTAAATTTTCGACACTGTTGGATCATTATATACCTCCCCCCCCCCAAAAATGACCAAAAATTTTATAAACTAAAAAACATAAGTTAAGATCTTACGTAAAAAAATTGGTAAAGAAAAATTGAATTGGGATAAAACAAGAAATCTTTAACTCTATAACTACTAACTACGGAAAATATCCAGAAGACCAAGCAATAGCACTTTTATTGCAACTTGAATAATAACGTATTATAAAAGCTCATAAAGCAATAATAATCTAAGTGCAAATGAATACTACAATGGTCAATAAGCGATATCCACATCCCAATTTAATCTATTAAATCACTTATTGGCGACAACCGTGTTTAACGAAATTTCCGTGGTTAAAGGGTTAAAAATGTTTGTTTTGAACAGAAATGTTTAAACTAATCATAACAGATCCGCAAAAATTAATAAATAAAGAATTAAATTCTAACAAATAATTATTTCAATGTACATTTATATAAACAGTAATTGTGGTAAAGTATTGAACCCACTTGAAGTCTCCAAAGGCGTTATTGTTATTTACTTGAATTGAAAATACAAAATAATTAACACATAAAAAAATGTTTGTCTCAATAAAAAAATATAAAGTAGCAAACAACATTTAATTGGTGCACTATTTATAGAAATTTTTTTGCAAGTACTATTTATATTTTCCATAAAAAATTAATCGGCATTTAATTTACTTACCCCAAGAAACCTTGCGAACGCTGGCTTAGATTGTTGGGCAGTCTTATAAATATCTCTCGCTCTTTTCCAATTATTTACATAGTTAGTATACGAATCTATCACGGCGGTATTTGAAAACTAAAAGAAAAGAAACCATATTGTCAATAGAAATGTATGCAAATAAATTAATGAACTAGGGTAGTGATGAGCAACCCCTCCTAATTTTGTGGCCGGTGGAACAAAAAGTGCTGGCGTTTATTGCTCTTCATTTTTTTTATTTCCTACTCGTTAATTTTAGCTCTAATTTTCCACTTAAAAATTTTAACTAAAAGAATATACGTGGCTCGCACCGGGTTTTTAATTTTTACTACGGCCCCGGCCAGAAAAAGGTTGCTCCTCACTGAACTATGGTAATGTTGGAATATGACAAAAATATATTTAACCTGTTTTATGCATATAGAATAATTAGAGAGAGAGAACTTCTAAAATATAAAAATATATTTAAATGTTTTAAAAAAAAATTCATTCCCTCTACCGGGGTTCGAACCCGGGACCCCGCATCTCCGTTGCGACGTGCTGACCAATTTCACCACGCAGCGGCACTAGTATCAACAAAGAGGCAATAATATCAACAGAGCGAATGCATTTTCAATGTTGTGTCGCTTCGTGTTGTAATTGATCAGCACATCGCACTGGAGATGTGGAGACCCGGGTTCGAACCCCGCCATTAATTAAAACATTTATGATGACATGCGAAGTGTGTTTTTTTTTCGTAATATGATTGGCAACGTAGATCTGTTAATATTTGGGACGCGGGACTTGCGAGAGAAGGCAGGTAAACATGTAATACGGCTTCAGTTAAAGTTTGTGCTAAAGTCATTCGTAGAGATTCTTTTTGTAAAATAGTTTTTTAAGTGAAAATAATTTCGAGGAACAGTGTGCTATCAGGATTTCCATCTGACATGGGCACTTTTTGAAAACTTCAGCAGGCATACGAGGACCTTGTTTTGTGAAGGGACCAGGTTTTTCGGTGGTTTAAGGTGTTTTTAGAAGACAAACCACGCGGAGGTGGGCCTTTGTTTTCAAGAATTGATAAAAAGGTCGACAGAATCCGGATCTTGTGCGTTTAGATCGTCGGTTGACAGTCAGAATGATCGAAAAATAATTAAATTTGACTCACACCACCGTTTATCCATCAAATGGTTTCAAAAACCTATCGCAGTACCAAAAGGACAAAGGACATTTTAGAATCGATTAAAAATGATCCCCATTTTCTGAAACATGTCATTACTGGTGACGAGTCTTGGATGTTTAAGTACGACCCGGAAACCAAGTGCTAGATCATGGAACAACACTACAACCCCTCCAAGAACCAAAAAAGCAAGAAGAAGCAAGTCGAAGAATAAATGCGTGCTGATTTGTTTTTTTTTATATCCAAGAAATCGTCCACAAAGAGTTGGTACCTCAAAGCCAAACGATCAATCAACACTTTTACTGAGAAGTTCTTGAAAAACTTTGAGTCATGCGTATAAGACCAAACATCAAGAACAACTGGGTGTTGCGTCACGAAAATGCGTCTTGTCACACAGAAACTTGAATAAACGAGTTTTTGGCCAGTAAAAACATTCCTGTGACTCCTCAGCTTCCTTATTCGCCTGACTCGAGTTATTGTGATTTTTTCCTCTTCCCGAGAATAAAAAAAAACCTTAAGGGAAGATTTTTTGGGACACTAAAAATATTCAAACGACTGCAACCGACTAGCTGAGGGCTATTACAGTATCCGAAATTCAGCACTGCTATGAGGATTAAAAGATCCGTCTCTAGAGCTGTGTGGCTTTTCAAGAAAGATATTTTGAGGGTGTCAATCAATATTGAATTGTAATTCTATTCGAATATAAAAATTGAAAAGAATCAGTCTCATTATTTACTTTACACACGCTAGATACTCGAGTGGTTGGTACAATCGTGTCTTTTAAACTCGTACTCGCTAGATAAAATACTGCAAAAATTTAAATTATGTTGCAAAAAGGTTTAAAAAACTAAGTAAAAAATGTAAAATTTGAGAAATAACTATAAACTAAAACAGGGGTGGGCAAATTATTACCCCTAGCAGAAATTTGTGCCGCCCTAATCAAAATATATTTTATTTTTACAATTTTATAATTATAATTCATGTGTTACGTATAAAAATAAATTATTTTTTAGTAAAATTTAATTTTTTGACTCATTCTGCGGCCCGCCAAAGATTTATTACTTGTTCAAGGGACCCTCGAAGGAAAAATTTACCCACCCCTAATCTAGAGCTTTGGTGTCGGTGTCAACACCAATATTTTTCTTTAAATATTTTTACTTTTCAATATATTTTTTAGGTTGTTTAAATGATTTAAAAAGTTATTTACAAGATTTTTTTAACTCCTAACACACGTAACAAACATCTTTTCTTTCACAGACAGTTCATTTGTAGTATATTGATTAGTTAAGGGTGTTCAAGCGATCAGTCGCTGTGAAGTTGCTGGGTAACTGGAGAAGAATAAGTTTAATGTGGCACAAATGATTATAAGCAACAGGTGTAGTTTTATTCATTAAATTAGTGTTGAGAGTATGGTGCGACAAATATCCGGTAACTGTTTGTTGGAATTAGTATGTACTTTATTTACACATGTGTTAATTCGTCGAATGGTCAATCTTAAAATTGTTTCAAGATTTTTATATGATGTAAGGTAGTACGTTAAGAATTTTCATTTATCAATCTGGATAAGGAATACCATAATGTTTGTGTGAAAATGCTATGCTCTTTCAAAAACACACATTAACTATAACCATTTTTTAAAAAATTCATTCGCTCTGCCGGAGTTCGAACCTGGGTCTCCGCATATCCGATGCAACGTGCTGACCAATTGCACAACGAAGCGATATAAGTTCTAGTCTTGACTGGCTTGTCGCACCGGAGATGTGAAGGCCCGGAATCAAACTCTGGTAGTGCGAATGCAATCTTCTTCTTTTCGTTCCTATCCGGTCCGAATGTTGGACAAGATTTAGACAATCAAGACTTTCTAGATTGCTGGATGCAATATTTAATTATAATAAAATGCAAAACCTTACTTGCACGAAAAATTAACAACAATTGAGTATAACTTAATAAAAGCTGTGAAAAATCTATACAAAAACTTTCTATCACGTGTTATTGGTAATAAAGTATCTATTGGTTTCACCCTCAAAAAAGGACTTTAAAAAACAGCTTAGGTCATACTATACATACATAATGTCGCATTTTTTGAAATTACTAACAAAAAAATAATTATTAGATTAGCAAAAAATTGGACAAATATCAACCTCCAAAACAGGCAGGAATTAGGGCAACTATGGAACATCAACTCCGAACAATAAAAGTAGCCTTTGAAAAGTCAAATGACTATTCCCGTAATTCTTATGGGCTAGCAACAGTTTGCTAAGAAACGGTAGAATAGACATATATTTGATAAATAGAGAGGCATCAGCACCACTATCACCAAACCTCTTCACAGATGCCCTCGAATATATTTTCAAGAAAAATTAATGTTAATAACGGTTAACAAATTTTGGATACGCCAATGACATCGTCTTATAGCAAAAAAAATAGCAGAGTTGAGAAAAATGATCAGTGACCTATTTAAACCTAACTTCTGGTTTGGGTTAGAAAAAAAATCTCTAAAACCCAAATAATATACCCGGAAGAGGCAGAGAAGGTAGAAATAGGAGAATGAAATTAAAAAGAATGGATCAGTACGTATATCTTGGACAAAAAATAACTTTGGAAGGAAATAACTAAAAAGACGAAATAAAGAAGAAGATGTGATTAGGCTGGATAACGTTTGGAAAACTATCATGTATTTTCCGGAATAAAAAAATCGCACAAAACTTTAAACTAAGCATCATATTTGGAAAAATGTTTTCAGAGAAGAAAATTATTCGCAAAATATCCGCCATATTCTTTTGATTTTTAAAATGGAGTCATAGAGTTGGTATCAAGACAATATAGGGTGTTAATATTTATAAATTAATATTATTCTTGTAATTTTTTTTACTTTTGGATTTAAGTCGCGTATTTTTATTGGTTGTTGCCAACGTTTCGCTCGCTATTGCAGGGAGCAAACTCTCCAGTTTATAGAGCCCATTCAATCCCTCAAAAAGAATCGTTGTTTTCAGAACTAACTCACATCAGAAATACGCTTCTTAACAACAATTACAATTTAAAGGATATTAATCGTGTCATCAAAAAAGTCATCATCATATCGAAAACTGCGAGAAAAAACGGACCCACCTGTTTCTTTGGCAATTTTTTTTATGTAGAAAACTGCACAGACAAAATCTGACGAATTTTACACAATGTGAAGACTATTTTCAAATCGGACTTCAAAATCTCCAACGTAACAAACAATGTGGAGGACAAAATTCTATCAAATCCGGGAATTTATCAAGTAGGTTGTCCTAATTGCGATTTGAAATATTTTGGCGAGACCAAACGGCAAATTAGGA
>JARJDX010077566.1:0-12970 GCA_030264735.1 Gymnusa sp. GC000175
TATTTTCTTGAAGCTTATAAAAGTTTGAGTTATTTGAAAGAAAAGAAACCTTGGTACTACTAAGTAAATTACTGATGGAATGATCCGTTGTTTCTTCTGCATTCTTCTCAAATAAACATTGTTCTAATTCTTGAGGATCATGAAGGAATTTTGGTGAATTGGAAAATTCAATGTGTAATTGGGGATCGTCTAACTTAGGAGGTAAAGTAAGGTTTAAGGCTTTTTCAGGTGAGATGTAGGGGCTACTTATGTGACAGGGAGGGATATCAATGCAGTCATCACTACTTTCAAAAAATCGGGCAGAATCTTCACATATAAATTTACTATAATCTACCATACCTGTAACTGGATGTTCTTTTAAGTATATGGCAGGATCAGGAACATTACTAGGTGTAGCACATTCAGACTTCTTATTTGGATTTTTGATGATAATTCTGTCTTGAATGCAGGACCCTTTTGTATTATGATTAGTACTATGGTCATCGATGTTTGTGGCTGCCTTTAATGTTCTATTATATTTCTCGATAAGTTCTTCTTCACTCCATAAGGGTAAATCTATAACTGGTACAAAATTATTCATTCGAATAATTTCATCTGGCCGTACACCATTATAATGGATTGGAACTTTTCTCGGAACATTTTCTTTAGTTTCACGCTTTCTTTTTAAGTGTGCATATGCTTTATGAACATTTAAACTTAATTTTTGTTGTTGTTGTGGAACGTTGGAGGCAATTGGAAGTTTTGGTTTCTTAAATATCATCTCATCATTAAATTCCTTTGAAATAACTGGCAAAGCACTCAATTTTGCCTTCAAATCTGAAATATCTTCAAATCTTGGGGAACTTATTGGGCTGTTTGATCTACTCGAACTTGGTGATGAATCTAATGCTTCAGTATAAGTATGAATCCCTATAAAAAAAAAATATTGTTAAGTAAAATTTAAAAACTTACACTTCAATCAAATCAAATGTTGTTTTAGTACACTGAAACCCTAAAAAACTTGAACTTATTTATGTTACCTATGGCGAATTAATTAGGCTAGAGCTAAAAACTTCATTTATTTTACTTTAAGACATAAAATATGAGTTCACATATCCAAAGTTACCAGTACAGCCATGAGATGGCACTGTAATTCACAATTTCAATGGACCAAACACATGTTCTTACACCCATATAATATCGCTCCATTTGAGTTACATTATGCAGGTTGAGTAGTGAAAGCAGTAAGCAAGGAGTAACATCAAACTGGCTTAAATATCAACCCCACCTGCTCGCGGTCCACTTAAACTGAAGTCAATTTTGACATAAATTTTACCAGGCAACATGATGAGTTCATTTTTGACCTATATTTATCCAAGAAATGTGTTCGAATTTATTGAAATTTTTAATGTCAGTTTGTGTGCCACTAAGAAAATAGTAACTAAAATTTAGTGCACATAAGAACAACGTAAAATTATTAAGGTTGGACTGGGGGCTGTAAGAAAAAAGTTGTTCAAGAGGTCCTTGAACTAGATAACTTTAAAAATCGCTAGGCTAGACAACTCTGGCGACAGAATATTGGCGGTGTAACTTTCTAAGCAAAAGAAAGTATTTGATCTCATCAATCATTTGCTAACATGTTTAAAGATAAAACAGTCATGGCGTTTAAACAAAAATGAAAAACTGCTCCCAGAGACATGCAGGTGAAAAAAAGGAGACGACATTACTGTGGTTCTAGGTAACTTGTGGTAAATGCGGAAGTAGGCGATAGTAACACCGAAACACACCTAGGCCAGCACGAACTAGGATCATGTAACGAAAACGGAGAGCGGCTTATTGGACGCTGCTGTGATTAAAGCTTAATGGTAGGTGGTATTGTATTCTAACATAAGAAAGTACACGAAGTAATGTGGGTGTTACTAAACCGAAAAAGATTTACCGTTGCCGGGCCACAAGTGACCTGCGGGCCGCGAGTTTGACATGCCTTCTCTATAGGATTTATGTGCAAAGAAAGGGGCTGATGCTGGCAGCGATCACTACATGTTTATCAGAAAACTCAGAATCAAATTAGCCAAACCCAACTCTTCGCCGCCGCAAATATACCGACAAGCTGGAGCTTAACCAAATAAAAGCGGCATTGTGATCCGAAATAACCATGAACTACATAATTGGAAATACTGAAATATATCAAGAAGTCAGCGTCAAGACTTTGGGTTACAAAATGAGAAAAAGAAGTTATGGATGTCAAAAAAAACTTGGGACTTGTAAAAAAAACGAAAAGCACTTGAAATAAGATTATTCCCCACTGAGGAACATACTCTTTTAGAAAACTCAGAAATACATTGAAAAGACACAAGTTCAACAAAATTTCAATTTTTCCAAGCCTAATATATATCAATTGTTTTTCAACCAAAACAATTGACCAAACAACAATTTTGTAGTAAAATGTGTCAGCTTTATCCTGCTTTAATTGGATTTTAAATATCTTTGTTACTTTTCGAGATATCGCGATAAAAGTGACGAAAAAATGCACCTTGTACCTTTCTTAAACTGCAATTTTGAAAATGGAAAAAATAAAAATGTTCTCAAATCGGACTTTATATTTTCAATCTACACCCTCATCTTGTGGTGAAAACGTTGCTTAAGGTGATTTTTATTTTCACTATTTTTCACCCCCCAAATTGACCAAAAGTGAAAGGAGAATTTGTTTTCGGTTTTTTGTCAAGGCCAAAGAAACTAACCTCCAAGGAGCTCATTTTGTAGCAAAAAAATCTATTTTAATGCAATAACGAGTCGCGAAAGTAAATAATTTGCGCACCACTGGTCTACACAAGGAAATTCTCAACAATCTTTGATAGGACTATTTTTTTTACAAAATCACACAGACAAATAGTTAACACAAAAATTTACCTGATGTTGATGGTTCACATATTTCTTTCTCAGAACTCCATGTGACACTAAAAGTTTTTGATTTATCCTTGACTGGTTTCACACCATTATTTACTGAATTAGAATTAAAAAAGCCCTGATAAAGTTTATCATTATAATTTATATTTCTTTTTGTGAGTTGTCCAGAAAATGAATCGTGAAATTCCTGATTTAATATGCTTTCAAAATTTTCAAATCGGCTTGCTTCAATTATGGTGGGTTTGGGTGATGAACAACTACTCCTCTTAGCTCTATTTAGTTTTGAATTTTTAATTGAAACAGATGCTAAAACTTTTTCTTTGGATTCTTCCGGTTTCTTTTTAGGTGATTTAATTAAAATATTTTCTGTAATTTGAATATTTTGTTTATTACCTGTTTCAAATTTTGAAACAAAGTTTGGAACATTTATATTATGCTTGTAACTAATTACTGGTGTAAAGTTACTTTCAGAATTATTTTTGAGATCATTTTGGTTAACTAATTTATTATTATGAGTGGATATTTCATCCATATTAGTTTTTTGTATTTTGTTGCATAGAATTTCAGTTAAAACTCCATTGGCAAGTGTTGAAGTTACTTCTGGAGGTTTAATTTTTAGAAATTCATCCAAATTATCATTTTCATTAAATGAATCATCAGTAAAGGTGTTATCCATAGGTATATGTAATGATTCATTGATTATATTTATATATTGACTATTTTCATATGAATAATTTTCTGTGTCTGTTTGATTATCGATTTCATCTTCTTTTTCATGGTTATCCTCAAATACTATTTGAAGTTCCTGAACATTGTTTGAATTATCACTGGAATCCAAAATTTCTTCTTCGTTTCCTTCTGTTTCTATATATACTACTTCTTCTTCAAAATAATCTTCATCGGTGAGCAAAGGTATCACTTTATTTTCTTCATGATGAATGCTCAAATAATCATCACGTTTATCATCACAAATCCATTCTTCCCCACTATTAGAAGGTGTAGCATACATATCAATATCAACTCTACACTTTCCTCCATTTACATCTTCATCAATTGAATAAGTTGGGCTATTATCAACTGAGTCTGGTCCATGGGTAGGTGTTGGATAGATATTAATTTTACTACTATGCGCCTCTTTAATATTTACATCATTTACTGAAGTTTGATCATTATCATATATTAACTCACTTCCTGCCTCATCATTTTCACCATAAGATTCAGGAAGCAAAATTTCGTTGCTTAAATTATCTTTTTTACTTATTTCAGTAATTTCCGCTTGCCTTTCATTTTGTGCAACAAATTCAACTTCTTCTAGAGTATTTGTTTCATTGGAAATATTATTTTCTATTTTGGAATTTTTGCTGATATTATTATTTTCCATTAATATCTCCATTTTATTTATGGGTCCTACAGAAACCTCACTTCGTGGTCGATAATTATCATGGCTTTTAGGATCTGGAGGTGGTGTAATAATATGCCCATGAGGAATATTGTAGTAAAAATTTTTGCTTCCATTAGGAGAAGCAATTTGCACTTGTAAAACAGGTGAAATTTCATTTGTTTTAAACACCTGTGTTGTTTCCATGTTTTCTTCATTTTGAACATTACTGCTGTTATCTTTATTTAAAATTTCCATCGAGTTAACGTCACTTAACATATCAATTGAGTTTTCTTTAATTGATGATTCAAGTGAATTTTTTTTAGAAAGCCTTTCAGTTGTCAATTCAAGTGATGTTTCTTTAGTTAACATTTCAAATGATGAACTTTCTTTAGTTAAAATTTCACATAAATTTTCTTCAGTGGTTAATTCAAGTGAATTTTCTTTTATTGGCAAATCACATAAACTTTCTTCAGTTGACAATTTAAGTAAATTTTCTTTCGTTAACATTTCTTTAGTTAAAGTTTCACATACATTTGCTGCAGTTATTACTTCAAAAGAATTTTCTTTGATTAATGATATTTCTTTAGTTAAAGTTTCACATAAATTTTCTTCAGTTGTTAATTTAGGTGTATTTTCTTTGGTTAAAATTTCACATGAATTTTCTTTAGTTGTCAATTCAAGTGAATTTTCTTTAGTTGTCATTTCACACGAATTTTCTTTAATTGTCATTTCAAGTGAATTTTCTTTAGTTAACATATCAAGTAATGGAATATTTATCGATTGTTTGTTTATATTTTGAATCTCCTGACTTAATATTAATTCTTCAGATGTTGCATCCCCATTGGTTAAAATGGCACAATTTTCTGTTGATAAATTGCTCTCACCATTCACTAGAGAGAGTTCATTTTTATTATTTAAAACACTGTGGTCACTATTTCCTACATTTTTTTGTTTAGTACTTAAATGTTTGGACGTATTACCTAATTCACTACAAATAATTAACAATTCATTCGAAGCAGTTACAGAATCAGAATAACACATTGTTCGCTTTATATTAAAGTCATCCAATTCCAAGTCTTTAACTGGCGCACTAATATTTACAGTTTCATTTACACTATCATTGGTTACCAATGTTCCATTAGGTTTATAATTTGAACTCTCTCCCAAAATTTTATCTCCTATTGTAACTTGTTTATTATCTGCTGTTTCCATAGGTTCGTCCACAGAATTATTTACTGTAGTAGGGTTATCCAAATCATTACGTAATTCGTTGCAATCATGATTTATTTCATTCATAATTACATCAGAAATCTCGCTTTTATCAGATGACTTCACTGCCAAGTCTTGAAGAGCCTGATTTAATGATCCTAATGAAGAACTTTGTGTTATTGCACTGATTTTATCAATTTCTAGTTGTGCTTCATCATATGTTATCACTGGATCATTTGAATTGTCTATAACATCTTTAGACTCCATTAATAAAGTTGTACTTTCATTAGAATCCTTTGAATACTGCAGTAAATTATTTAAACTTAATCTATAATCACTAGAATTATCAAAAATTTGTTGTACTGGAGTTAAGCGGTCATTTATATCCATATCCTTAGGAATGGTTTCACTGAGTGCGCTCTTTCCTACACCCTTATTATCGAGCGTTCTGTCTTCTTGAATATCATCTATTAGTTGAATAGGTGGAACTCTACTTTCTACACACACAGAATTTTGAGCGACATTTTCAACAGGGCAGACTGTAGTTTTCTTAATTTTTCGCCGCCGCCTCTGTTTTTCAGGTTCTTCCAGAAAGATACTAACAAATTCTACTTCACTATCTTCATCACTGGCTATGATAACAACATCACTGTCATCATCTATGCTGATTGAAGTTTCTGATGAATCATCTATAATTTGTGGGCTTGCTATGTGATTACCAATAAGAGGACCAAAGAGAAGTTTTGACAATTCTTCCTCATCCTCATCCTGAAATTAGATGTAAAATTAAAAAAATTGAATTATGGCATTAAAATTTGCTTACCTTATTAATTAGCGTTAAAGGAATATCACTTCTTAGTAGTGACTTTTCTCTAAATTTCTTGACATACTTGAAGTAGGAATTGATAACATTGTTGTTTAAGGTGATAATTGAACAAACCATATCAGTTATAGAAGATGGATTGATACATAAAACCGATTTTAACATTTCACTATTTTCAATTGATTCTGTTGTTCGTTTAAATTTTGCTAAAAATATTCTGTACATTGTATCATGCATCGATTCTGGCATTAGTGCTGTATATTTGCAAAATAATATATAACTGATGCAAAACACTTCATCACTAAAATTTTCTAACATCCGATCAAATAGCATGTGCCTAAAAAAAAACAAAATAAATTTTAAACCAATTTATATGTAAGTTTGTATGATTTAAATCGATGTAAATTTTCATATTTTTTTTTAGGTTTAGGTCGCGCAGGTTTTTTTGTTGTTACCAATGTTTTGCTCGCCATTGAAGGGGAATTTATTATGAAGCAAGTTTGTTAACTGAAATCCTTTTACGATATGGGTGCATATATAGTGCTCAAAAACTACTGGGGATGATAAGTTAAAGAATAAAATCCATGAAATCTATCTACTGCCCAAGCCAGTTGTTTCCAAACTGTGGGGCGCGAGATTGTTTCAAGGGGGGCGCGAGATTGTTTCAAGGGGGGCGCGCAACATAAACATATAATAAGATTTGTTATAATAAATACCTTATATAACAACAATATTTGTTTTTAGTACTTATTTTTGTATTCTGTTAAATAAATTATTTACAATCTTTGAAGTCAGGCTGTTATAAAAACTGAAGGGGGGGCGCGGCAACCTTTTAGGAAAGAAAGGGGGCGCTGATAGAAAAAGTTTGGAAACCACGCTATGCCTTTTTCATAAAAATGGCCCAAAAACAAAATGTGCTACCGCTTATTAGCACTGCCCCCCCCCTCCTTTCAGTAAAGAAATGCATATAATTAACTAAAAATCTATCTGGACCGTCAGATTCCCGTAGAAGCCTAGAACAAGCCGGCTTTGACAAAAGCAAAGGCACACGGCAAGCAAATATTGAACCTACTCTAAATTATTAAAAAAGCGAGGAAACTCGTAAACTTCTATATATTTGCTTTGTTGACCATTGCAAAGCTTTAGACAGTATAAGATGGGATAGGAAAAACCATCGGAAATACTTGACGCCAAGTGGGTTATTTGTTGCGCTAAGAAAAAGATTCCAACGTGTACCAATTAAATAAAAACTAAACGTAACACCGCTAGCAAAATATTAACGCAGAATGTACCGTTGTAACTCTTCAAGAAATAAATATATTTTTTCGTTATTCCTATCAAAATGTAAACCATTTTCAATTTTACAGAAACGCAACAAATTATTGTAGGGTAAATGATCATTAAAACTTCAAGAAAACGATAACATTCTTTCTTAATTAAACAAAAATCGTTTCTAAGTTTACATGGAATCCCCGATGTGTATGTATACGATATTCTCAAAAAACGGCAGCCACACCTGTACCCAAACCAAGTCGGATTTTCCCCGATTTATATTTTTTTGTCGCATTTTTTTATGTTTTACTGTTTTTTATTTTTGTACTATCATTTGTTTAATACCTTTTTTCGTTTCTCTAGGTGTATGTTGTAAAATTTATAAAATTATTTTTATTAGTGGATATTACTTTAGGGTCCGCCCGCACGCGCAACAATTTATTGAAGGGAACTAAAAATACCATTTCTTAGTCATACCACAATTTTTAAGTCCGCCTACACGCGCAACTAATATGAAACGGACATGTCTACTATACTTGAATGTGTACTTATAAAATTAATTGCGCCGCACACTCACAAATTATTGAAGGGTATACGGGCGGATTTAAAAATTATGGTAAGACTGAGAAATGGTGTTCTTAATGATTTGTACCCTCCAATAATTTGTTGTAAAGTACATTAGACGTTTCAGGGGTGTAATAATTTGTGGCGCGTGCGGGCGGACTAGAAAATCATGGTATGTCTAAGAAATGTTGTTTTTAATGATTATGTACCTTCCAATAATTTGTAGCGCGAGCGGGCGTACTTAAAATTATTTCTATAAGTTAACAAACGAGTGTTAAATAATTTGCTGCGGGCGGACTTAAAAATCATGGTATGTCTAAGAAGTGTTGTTTTTAATGATTATGTCTAAAAAATGTTGTTTTTAATGGTTATGTACCGTCCATTAATTTGTTGCGCGTGTGGGCGGACTTAAAATTATTTCTATAAGTTAACAGTCAAATGTTTAATAATTTGCTGCACGTACGGCGGAACAGAAAATCATGGTATGTCTAAGAAATGTTGGTTTTAATGATTCCAATAATGTGTAGCGCGTGCGGGCATACTTAAAATTCTTTCTATAAGTAAACAGTTGAGTGTTTAATAATTTGCTGCGCGTGCGGGCGGACTAGAAAATCATGGTAAGAAATGTTATTTTGGATGATTATGTACCTTCCAATAATTTGTAGCGCGAGCGGGCGTACTTAGAATTATTTCAAAAGTTAACAGACGAGTGTTTAATAATTTTCTGCGCGTGCGGGCGGACTTAAAAATCATGGGATGTCTAAGAAGTGTTGTTTTTCATGATTATGTACCTCCAAATACTTTGTTGCGCGTGTGGGCGGACTTAAAATTATTTCTATAATTTAACAGTCAAGTGTTTAATAATTTGCTGCGCGTACTGGCGGACTTAAAAATCATGGCATGTCTAAGAAGTGTTGTTTTTAATGATTATGGAGCTTCCAATGATATGTTGCGCGTGCAGGCGCATTTAAAATTAATTTTATATGTAAAAAGTCATGTACATTAGAAGTTTCAGGTGTTTAATAATTTGTTGCGCGTGCGGGCGGACTTGAAAATTAATTTTATAAGTAAAAAGTCGAGTACATTAGACGTTTGAGGTGTTTAATAATTTGTCGCGCGTGAGGGCGGATCTAACAATTATGGGATGTCTAAGAAATGATGTTTTTAATAATTATGTAGCAAAAATTTGTTGCGCGTGAGGGCTAACTTGAAATTAATTTTATAAGTACACATCCAAGTACAGCAGATATTTCAGGTGTTAATAATTTGTGTGGGAGGTTTTGAAAATCATATGTCTGAGAAATTGAGTTTTTAATATTTTTATACCCTTCAATAATTTGTTTTGTGTTGACAGCTCTATATAATTTTTGTTTTCTTTGAGAAATTTCTTCATGGTTTCAAATTATTTTATATGCTACAAATTTTGATAGCAAATAGTTTGTGCACTCCTGGTCTAGAATACTAGCAGTTCAGCTTTAACTACTCCATAAATTTTACATACACAGCCTATAGTTTCCTTTTTTACTGTTAGATGTCGCTTTAGCAATAAAATTTATTTATTTAAAGAAATACCTGCAATTTTTTATTGATAAAAAGTGTGTTGGTTGGGCACTTGGGCCCATGGGTTGAGACTTGTTATCTATCATATTTCCATATACAAGCGGAAAGTTAGTGAATTTATTTGATTTACAAAATCCTTGTTATTTAAGTTGTAAGGATGGTTCTCCCATGATCTACATCAGCGCTGTCCAACAGGCGGCCCGCGGAATGGTTTTTCTGGCCCGCGTTTTAAATTTATAAATGTAATAATTAAGATTAAATTTACAAAATGTACTTTTTATTGTTATTTTTGAGTTATTTCTTTTTTTTGTGGCCCCCGAAAGAATTTCAAAAGAAAAAATGGCCCGTGGTTCTATAGAAGTTGGACAGCACTGGTCTACATGGACAAGGCAATTGACTTAATAATGCTCCCTACTATGAAGAGCAAAATGTTGGCGACCTATGTGACTTAAGCCCGAAAGTAAAAAAATTACATCTTCAAAAAGTTGACTGCCATGTTAGATTAGTAAAATCTGACCCTATACACCCACAATCAGACTAACAACTACGATAATCTTTTACTTGACAGCCAACAAATTAAGTAAAGAATGAAACTTACTTGAATAAAAATTTTAAAACAAATTGGCATGCTTCGGAACTGCTACTATATTTCATTTTTAATAAAACTTGAAGAAAATGAATTTCATTCTTTCCATAGCACATAGATAAAATTTCGCATATATGCTGTGCAGCTTTTTTACAATATTTTTCTTTTTCAACCTTTCGTTTATTTCTGCTTTTCTTTCTAGCATCCTCAATAACTAATGTTAAATATTGTGCTAAAGGTCCTTCCAGTAATTCATAATAATTTGAGCTACATGTGTAATTGTTTAATTCTAAGTGATATCCATGAAGATAATGTAAATGTTCCAACACTTTAATTTTCAGCAAACTTCTATCTTCACATAATTTCATTTGTTCTTGTAAAGACCTTAAAAGAAAAAAAATTATCAAGTAATAAACCAAAATTAATTTGTAAATGCACATACCTGTTGTAGAATAATAACAAATCTTCTAACGATGATTTGCACATTTCAGTTTTCACCATAACATTTCGCATCCGTTTTGACCAATTAATTACCGCTTCAGAAGGTGTTTCTATAATTTTATTAATAATACAAAAAAAAGTACTAAAACCAATGACATATTAATCACAACACTTACCAAAATCCAAGTCAATTATATCATCTTCAGTTTTAATGAAGGGGAGAGTTTGTAAAAACAACGAATTCATGTTCGTTTCCTTATAATTAGGCAAATTTAAAGATAACACCTAAAATAAAAGTTTAAATTTGTTTACAGCTCTGGATTTTGTAAGAAAGGTTAGGTTGGAAAATTAAATACCTGAATCTATAAACATTTGAAAATTGAATGAGTTCCGTAATATTATAACTAAAGAATATTGAAAGCTACAGTTGAATATTGTTGTGTTCTTTAAATAATCACTAGGCGGGCCATTCATTATATCAGTTAAAAGTACGTATGTACAAACAAATATGGCTGATACAAAGTACCAAAACTGTAATTATCTAACCTAATTTGATTGTACTTACATGATATGGTAAACGAACGAAAATTAATATTAAACAGCCAAAATAATGTAATTAGTTTTTCATCAACTCTTCAAAATAACAATCTAAAGCTTCATATTTGCACAAAATCTGTCTGTCTGTCACACACAACTCTTGTAACAACGCATTAAAATGGCGCACTGTCAAGTTATTACCAACACAAAGATGTGATTCAGGGGGCGGAAAAGCAAAGCTACGGTCGTTCGTTGTTCATGTTCTATGATTCATATAAAAATAAAAAGTTTACGCTTATTCTTATTGGCATTTTATTAATTCTGCATTTAAAAATAAAGATAAAATAATAACTAGCTGAAGTGTTTTGAATTTTGACTACCACCACAAAAGTTTTATTCTGAAAAAATATTTTCTTTTGAATTTGTTATTTTAAAATAAAACGTAAATTAACTTTGAGAAAAGTTTGTAAATTATATTTGCCTAAAATACTTTAACAAAACAACATTTTCAATGCTTTTGCGTACAAATGTTTCAATCATAGAAAAATAAATTACACTGATAGGAGGAATTTCATTTGGTTTATTTAGGTGCTCTAAAACCTACTTATATATATAAACTTAAAATAATAATGGGCTATTTGGCATTTTAATCTTATAATACTCTTTTTCCAGAACCGTATTAAGCCTTTAGCGGGCCCTAGACCAAATCTAGCATTTTAGTGAATTTGTACAGGGTGTTTGTTAATTCGAACACTACTAATGTCCATTTATTTTTTTATTCTGTAAATTTTTACAATCTCTTCATTGGGTAATGATTAAATTTTTTAATAATAATAAGATAAAGAGGTATAGTTAATATCAGCCCTTTGACAGGACCTCATTGGATTTTTAAGAGTAAAAGATTGTTATTTTTTGACTTCACGGAGCACGGACTAATTTTTGGATCTATGTGCGATATAGCAGATCTAACCGTTTAAAAAGTTTTGTACGGACGGCAATGAGAAGTTCGCGATATTTTTTGTTGAGGGGGCGTTTCTTCTTTGATCGTACATATTTAAAGGGAAACAACATTTTTTAGATATTTCCAAGTCCGCCACAAATTATTAAACACCCGATGCTACAGTTTGTCACAAAATAAGTGGCATTGCAGATATTACGCAGCACCTTTGATTGGAATCGTTAGATCTTCGTGATATTGGTGTCGTGTTACTCGTTATATAAAAGCGTGAGACAAGCCAGTACATTTTTCAGAAGGAGGCTTAGCTGTAGTCGTTTCTTCCATATCTGTTTCTTACAGGTTAGACGCCTGTCTATGTGATACTTGACATCGTTACTTTGAGGGCAGGTGTAGGTAACGACCAGACACGTGCACTTCTTAAGGGTAAAGTTTATATGAGTTCATTTTGCGCTATTTGCCTTTATGCGCCACACTTTTAGCAAAATTTGTATCTTATAGCTACATGGATCTTAATGGGAAGCCATGAGTATGGTATTGAGAACTAACAAAATCTAATACGCTATCTGGTGGTGAAAACTGAACTGCACGAAAGAGTACCTGTCACTCACTGTGTTCATTGCAAAATTTGTTGTATTGTATTTATATTAATAAATAATTAAAAATATAACAAAACAAAAATCTGTTTAACACCAAACAAACACTCTTTAATATTATTATTCTTGAAAGTCTTGGGGAATATCCTATGTTCAAGAT
>JARJDX010077570.1:0-14149 GCA_030264735.1 Gymnusa sp. GC000175
TGCTTAATTTGTTTACCTATTGTAGTTAAACAGCCTGGTAATTTTTCAGAAGGTGACCCTCCTTACTCGCTTTTAGTGTCTTTAATCTTAGTTATTGCTCAGTTTGAAAATAAAAAAATACGCGACTTATACCCGAAAGTAAGAAAATTTACATCGACTTAAGTTGCGAAAGCTTAAATTCTAAACTGTTTAATAGTGCTTAGAAATGGAGGATATACCACAAGACTAAATGATAAATATTTATTAAACGGGGACACCAAAAACTATAGGCCAATTAGTCTGGTATCAGAAATCTAGAGGCTATTTTCTAAAATAATAAGCAACTGCCTCAATTCAGCCAAGAGTACAGGCAGGATTTAGGCATGGTTTTAGCACCACGGAAAACTTATAAAAAATATTAGTGTCAATGGAGAGAGCGGTAGAATGCGACATAACCCTGTCGATGGCCTTTAAAACGCAAGAATCGATCATAGTTACGCAAACCTAATCAACAACGAACAACGAAATGGGGATTAATAAAAAAGAAAATAAGAATTTTTATAGTAAATAAAAAACGACTTACCACTAAGCATCTTGGAGCTCAATCTCTCCAAGTACCTACCTTATGCAGAACGGGCTGCATTTTTCTGGAGCTTAGAATTGCTCTCTGTGGATCTGCGTTGCTCCTCCATTCCATGTCCAACTCTCTTGAAACGTCTGAAGACTTTTAGAACCTCTGGAGACTCAAGCACCGTTTTACGACTCTTATACGCTTGGATACTCGTGGAACACCTGTAGACTGTTTGATGTTTTGGAAACTCGTAAAACCTTTGTAGAGAACCAATACACAGTAAAAAATAAATAATAAATGAATCGGACTTAACCGCCTTAAGAATGCTCCCTGCAATGACGAGCGAAACGTTGGCAACAACCAATAAAAATACGCGACTTAAACCCGAAAGTAAGAAAATTTACAATAAATGAATAAATTGCACAAACTGAATTTTAATGTCTCAGACTAAATACTCGCGGTAGCAAAAATTATGTCTCCCCCTGAAAAGTAAACAACGAAATGAAATCTTAAATATTTAAATTTATATAAATATTACCTATCATCGCAAGTAGTTTCTGGGGTTCCTTTTTCCCTCTTTGTTGTTTGAATTTTAAATAGGTTTTCCCATTTTTTATTGCAAATTCAGATTCTACTGAAAAAAAAAATTACTTTTACTTGAAGATCGGAAGAAGCCATTACACTGTACAAGCGCAAATATCTGGGTAACCTCTGAAATTCCATAAGCTGGATTAAAACCCATTCGAAGGATCTCCGAGGATAGAAGGCGAAGAATTCGTTATTCGAATTATTAATTCATAACATTTAGAGTAAGCCCAATCTTTACGTGGGTTTGTCATTCAAAGTGGAAGAAAGCCTGTCCAATCTGACACCGAGTTCAATAGCGTAATCTGAATTAAATTTGTATAGCCATAGAGTAAAGAGACTATAGTGTATAGGAGACAGTTGCGATGATAAACACGACTTGCTTAAAAGTCATAAAGGAAATTGCGAGGGTGCGAGAGTCGTACAATTAAATGCCAACTAGATGCAAACATTGGAAATAAAAATTTATATTTTGTAATGTTTCCATTTTTTTTCTTATAGATTTTTAATTTCTGAGTTTCCAGCGAAAAAAGTTTAATACAATTTTCATCAAATGCATAAAATTTATTGCTTAAAAACATATTAAAACATGAAAATTTTTCAATGTGTCATTTAATGTCTAAAAATGTTTGTTTGAAAAATTTCCATTTTTGGACATTTTGATCTCAAATTTAATTGAAATTTTTCGAGTTTCCAGCGTGTCAAATTTATCACAATTTTTATAAAATGTATAAAACTTAGTGCTTAATAACATACTAAAACATGAAAATTATTCAATGTGTCATTTAATGTCTAAAAATGTTTGATTGAAAAATTTCCATTTTTGGACATTTTAATCTTAAATTTAATAAAAATTTTCCGAGCTATCAGAGGGTCAAATTTCATACAAATTTTTACGCTTTTTTTCATTTTTGATATATAGACATTTTAAATTGATTCGCGCTAAAAAAATGTTTTAATAACCTTCGCAGGACGTAGTTTGGACATCTTTGCTTTAGGTATGCTTTAGGTGATGAGTTACACGATCCACCCATCGAACTCAGCATTTATCGTTATTAAACAACATTTTACCGTTTATAAACATGCAGATAAACAAATTTTATTTTCGTGGATGTAATAAATGGGGTAAATTCAAGCTTGGAAAAACAAAGGAAATCTCATGGCAAGTTTGATTTTATTCGAGCAGCGACGTGAAACAAATTAGGAGATGATTTTATGTAGAAATTAAAATGATCATCAAAGCAAACATAAAAACGAGTTTTAATTTGGGAAAGAGTGAAGAGTTTTCATTTATTTGCGAGGAAAATAATCGCTTGACGCAATAAAAAATGTTCTTTGATGTGATTCTTACTACTTTAAGCGTGCAATGTAATTTAAAATTTTCAATTTGTTGAAATTTCCATTTTAATTTAATTTCGCGCGTTTGATTTTTTTGCAAATTGATAATAAAAGTAGGCACGCGTGTTAAATTTAAAAAATCAAAAATTTCTTTGCTGCGAAATCTAATTTTTGCCGGCACGTGCTTTACTTTTTTCGCATAAAAAGACAAACACACACACACGACAGAACACTGTCGATAAAACTGATCACATTCTGCCCCTGCTCCGAACCAGTCGGTAACAGTTTGAATATTTCAGTGAATTCCATTCCATGATTTATGCATACAATCAAAGAAACGATATTTCAATACACATTACATTACCCCGCATACAAAATACTTATTTGAATAAATGCGCAAATAAATTATTATGCGATTTTTGAATAATTTCCTTCAGAGGCTTGGAGATGTGGAAAAATTCTTATTTCTCTTCCAGGCCTCTTTTTTTCCATTCAAGGTGATTTCAAATCACATTTTAATAAATTCAATGGTATTCATATCGGGGAATGGTATAAATGCAGATATTTATGAGTGATGTATAAAAGGGTTAGTGACGGGCGTGCTCTATCCGTTGAAAATTCATCCATCAGGATTAATCCCGAGCACTGCAAGCATAATTCTATCACATCCATGTTTGTAATTTGGTGTTAAAACATTTGCGATGTGCAAATAAGAGTCGAGCCCTGAACGCGGGAACATGTGCGCGGATTTTTATTATTTTTGTTTAAGGACATGTAAGCGAGAGCACTTTAATTATTCGCGTATAATTTAGAGGCAAACAGAACACATTTACATACGAATTAATGCCTGGATGAATTACATAAACAAACCGACCACCAAATTTAACCTCGTTATGTGAACTGACAAATAGAAATTATATTTTGATACATTAAATCATTGAAACGAGCGGTTTTAATTTTTCTCCTGACATATTTCACGATTTCCAGCTTCATCACGTTGCCATTTCAAGACAAAACATCAATGATAACGTTCAAGTTGTGATACGCAACCAACCACACTTCGCATGCCCGCGGGTATTTTACAACCTGATAGGTGGCGCTAGGGGTATAAAAATTTGCCAATTATTTTTGTCTTTCAAAGCTGTAAATTCCTTCAAGGGTCTGATCAGGATTTTTTGCGTTCGCAAATGATAACATGAAAAACGAAGTGGCGCCCAACGTGGGGCCGTTGGGAGGTCACAGACAGACACAACTTTTTTCGAATGTTAGGAGTCAAAAACGGAAGTTTTCGCAAAAATCTCGATTTCGAAAATTTTCGCGATTACTAAATTTTCTATTACTTCGTAAATAGAAGTAAAAAATCATGTTTACAAACGTCCTTAATTTTTCGCACGAGTTTCTTGGCCAACAATTTGGAACAAATGTGTTGGTCGTAAATTATACCTGAAACGAAACATATAAACGTGTTGTAGGGGGTGGAAAAACGCCATGTGAAATTTCTATAGATCCTATTTCATTTCGACAGGACAGTAAATTTCGTACCACACATGTACAAAGACGGATCCCTCGGGTTGACCCCCGCAACTCGTAACGACTAGATTTGATAACGTGATATATTATAGAGAGATGACTGGCGCATAATTCATCGCGCAATGTGTTTCTGTTACCTCTAATTAATCAACAAACATACATGATTACCAGCAAATTTCTTTAATCCTCCAGCAAGACGGTTGTAAATTACGATTTTAGAAGACGTTTGTAAATTGCGGAAAGTTTTACATATAACATTAGTTACAGTCTGTCAAGATGACAAATCATAATCATATTTATTAAGCCTACAGGCCGTTTTTACATGACTTTCTTATTTTCGTAAAATTCGCAATAAGCAGGATGAAATAACTGTAACAACGCTGTAAATCACGATATATCTTATATAAATGAAACGTGCTTTTGCTGATAAATTTGCGCGTATTTGAACGTTTTATTTATAAAAGCTATTTCCCATCGCCGGAACTGAAAGCAAGGCAACAATGTCTCACACACGATTCCTACCGGAAGTCCACAACGGTTCCCTTTCTTTCTCGGATAGTACACAATCACGAATAATAACTACATAATTCCTCATTAAAATTACCTCACTTGACATGAAGAGAACTTTTTCTTTACTAAACGCCGTTTTAATTAAATATTTCCTTGCCTTCCACCGACAATTCATTATTCTCTGTTTATTACACAACGTCTAACAATGGAAATGACATCCTTTACTACCTGAGTGATTAATTTCAGAAAATTTATTTAGCCACGTAAGTTACAAAGACAAATTGATTTCTTTGATTTTAGCACGAAATATAATTTTTTACTGAAACGTGTATACTGTATGTCACTGCTACTGGATGGGAATAAATTCAATAAAATGTGGCTTAGGATGAATTTTTAAAATGTTAAATTTTGAAAAAGTGATGGGAACAAAATTTATTGCAAATTTAAATCTAACCACTTTTGTACTCTCACATTTTTTCAATAAACTTGATAGTTTTTGAAATATCTGCAAAAAACAGAAAAACCTAACCAATAAACTACCACTTCCGGTTGGTGGATTTCAGCCAAAAGTCACAGGGACCTCCCAATTTTTGTTAATTGCTTAAATATAAATTTCTAGGCCGATCAGTTTAGCCGTCTGGGCTGTAGCTGTAGAGAGAACACAGACACACTGACAGACAGATATTACCTTAAAAACAACCTTTTTCTGAGTCAAAAACGGATATTTCCGCAAAATTCTTGATTTCTAAAATTTTCGCGATCATTTACAACGTAAATGACAAATTATTGATAAAAACAAAAAAATATTTCACTAACCTAAAAATGAAAATAAAATCGATCGAAATCTAATAAAACATGTCAACCCATCCAACAAAAATTAACGATGGCTTTTCTAAATTACACGTTTTATGCCTTAAGTATCTCCAAACACACGCATTTCCTCAAATTTCTTTGCAAACAAAATCTTAACTGAATTTGCGCTTTTCATCAATAAAATCCTTCCACAATTCTCTTTGTTTTTCTCCTTTTGTGAGGATGTGGGTAGTTTTTATTTGTCCATTAGCGGGATATCGGGTTACGATTGATATTTGGTATTTTTTTTTTCTGGAACCATCCATTAAATTCGGGCATCGAGTTATGTTTCATAACCTTTCAAGAAAAAAAAAACGAAACAAAGAAAAGTCTTTAACATTCCGTGTTGCTTTTATTTCTTCGATGTATTTATTATTTTGCGACGCCGTTTCAAGTTTAAAGATAATTAGTGGATACATTTTTGCTTCAATAAATTTCAGCGCAAAACGTTTTCCATCTGGCTGTCGTTATATTTTTTTCGTCTACTCTAATTATGAATTTGTTTCATTTTTTATTTTGTAAAGTCTGTTTTGCAATATCAACAAAAATTTATTTTGCTCAATTGATAAATTTGATCAAATTACAATCGCATTGAAAATACTGTGGTTTTTATACTTTTTCTTAAAAAAAGGAAAGCAAAGCATTTTTTGTAGCCAATTTATTGCTTTTTAAAATCTTGAAAATTAATTTCAAAACATATGAGCGGTTATGAAATTATGTACAAAAATATAGAAAAAAATTTAAAATTCAAAAATTGCATCGAAAAGATTATATTTTCGTTAATAATTTTTCAAAATTAATTTCACAAAGCATGATTTATAGCTGCAATAATGCTCTTTACAAAGCGTTAACGATATTAATAATAATAATAATAATAATAGCATCTTTGGGTTTTTTAATTGGATGTTTAAAATCCTTAAAACTTTAAAAACTTTAAATAAAATAAGGTAGTAACTTTAATCTTTTTTGTTAATAACTAATGACTAATGTAATAAAATTGTTAGCTAAACAAAAGTAAAAAAAAAAATTTTTTTCAGTTGGCAACCTTAACACAAGTTTTTTATATAAAAAAGTTGGCAACCCTTATTTATGTTTAAAGAAAAAAGTTAGTTAATCTAGGATGTCGATAACTTTAAATAAAATAAGGTGGTAACCCTGATCTATTTCGATAAAAAGTTTAATGAACTTGTCATGTTAATTAAAAAGAAAGAAAAAATTAAAAAAAAAAATTTTAAAAATAAGTTGGCAACCCTAACGTGATTTTTTCTTTCATAGAAAAGTTGGTAACTCTAGAATGTTAATTAGTCTTAATTAAATAAGGTAGTAACCCTAATCTGTTTCTTCTTGATTAAAAAAAGGAAAAAACAAAAAAATATATTGAAAAAAAAAAGTTGGTGATTTCTTTTTCATAAAAAAGTTGGCAACCCCTATTTATGTTTAAAAAAAGTTAGTAACTAGGATGTTAATAAATTTAAATTAAATAAGGTGGTAACCCTAATATATGTAAATCCAATGAATTTGTCATAGACTTGATAAAAAAAGAAAACAATTGAGAAAAATAAAAATATTAAAAAAAAGTTGGCAACCCTTATTTATGTTTAAAGAAAAAAAATTGATAACTCTAGGATGTTAATAGGTTTAAATAAAAGAAGGTGGTAACCCTAATCTGTTCCGATAAAAATTCTTATAAACTTGTCATGGACTTCTTGATCAAAAAAGAGAAAAAATTAAAAAAAATACAAATATTTAAAAAAAAAGTTCTCAACCCCAACATGGTTTTATTTTTCATAACAAAGTTGGCAACCCTTATTTATGTTTAAAGAAAAAAATTGATTAGGGTATCTATTTCCATAAAAACTCCAATGAACTTGTCATTGACTTGTTGATTAAAATAAGAGAAAAAATTGAATAAAATATAAATATTTAAAAAAAAAAGTTGGCAACCCTAACATGATTTTATTTTGCATAAAAATATTGACAACCCTTATTTATGTTTAAAGAAAAAAACTGGGATGTTAATAAGTTTAAATAAAAGAAGGTGGTAACCCTAATCTATTTGGATTAAAATTTGAATAAACTAGTCATAGACTTCTTGATTAAAAAAAAATAAATAAATAAAAAAATATATATTTAAAAAAAATTGCCAACGCTAACATGATTTTATTTTTCATAACTAAGTTGGCAACCCTTATTTATATTTAAGGAAAAAAGTTGGTAACCATAATCTGTTTCCAAAAAAACTCCAATGAAGTTGTCATTGACTTGTTGATTGAAAAGAGAAAAAATTGAATAAAATAAAAATATTTAAAAAATAGTTGGTAACCCTAACATGATTTTTTTTGCAAAAAAAGTTGGTAACTCTAGGATGGTATTAAGTTTAAATAAATAAGGTGGTAACCCTGATCTATTTCGATAAAAACTCTAATTGAAAAGAGAAAAAATTGAAAAAAAATAAAAATATTTAAAAAAGAAGTTGGCAGGTCTAATATGATTTTATTTTTCATAAAAAAGTTGGCAACCCTTAATAATGTTTAAGAAAAAGTTGGTAACTCTGGGATGTTAATAAGTTTAAATAAATAAGGTGGTAACCCTGATCTATTTCTATAAATACTCTTGTCATACTTGTTGATTGATTTTTAAAAGTTCGCAACCCTAACGTGATTTTTATTTTTATAGAAATGTTGGCAATCCTTATTTATGTTTAATGAAAAAAGTTGGTAACTCTTGGATGTTAATAAGTTTAAATTAAATAAGGTGGTAACCCTGTTCCATTTCGATAAAAACGCCAATAAACTTGTCATTGACTTGTTAATTTAAAAAAAAAGAGAAAAATTGTAAAAAAATAAAAATATTAAAAAAAAAGTTGGCAACCCCAACATAATTTTTTTTTAAAAAGTTGGCAACTCCTATTTATGTTTAAAGAAAAAAGTTGGTAACTCTAAGATGTTAATAAGTTTAAATAAAATAAGGTGATAACCCTGATTTATTTCACTATGAACTTGTCATTTACATGATTTGATTAAAAAAAGAGAAAAAATTACAAAAAATAAAAATATTTTAAAAGTTGGCAACCCTAACATGATTTTATTTTTTATAAAAAAGTTAGCAACCCCAACATGATTTTTTTTTATAAAAAAGTTGGCAAGCCCTATTTATGTTTAAAGAAAAAATTTGGTACCTCTGAAATGTTAATAAGTTTAAATAAAATAAGGTTGTAACCCTAATCTGTTTCGATAAAAACTCTAATAAATTTGTTGATTAAAAAAAGAGAAAAAAAAATATTTAAAAAAAAAGTTTGCAACCCTAACATGTTTTTTTTTCATAGAAAAGTTGGCAACCTTTATTTATATTTCGATAAAAACTCTATTGAACTTATCAGAGACGTGTTGGATAACAAAAGAGGAAAAATTAAAATTTAAAAAAAAAAGTTGGCAACCCCAACATGATTTTAGATTTCATAAAACAAGTTAGCAACCCTTATTTATGTTTAAAGAAAAAAGGTTGGTACCTCTGGGATGTTAATAAGTTTAAATAAAATAAGGTGGTAACCCCAATCTGTTTCGATAAAAACTTTAATGAACTTGTCATTGATTTGTTGATCAAAAAAAAAAAAATTTTTTAAAATTAAAATATTTAAAAAAAAATTGGCAACCGTAACATGATTTTATTTTTCATAAAAAAAGTTGGCATCTTTTAGTTATGTTTAAAAAAAATTTGGAAACTCCGAGATGTTAATAGGTTTAAATAAAATAAGGTGGTAACCCTGATCTATTTTGATAAAAACTCTAATGAACTTGTCATAGACTTGTTGATGAAAAAAAGTAAAAAAATAAAAACATAAAAAAAATTTAAAAATAGTTAGCAACCCTTGCATGATTTTTTTTTTTCATAGAAAAGTTGGCAACCCTTATTTATATTGAAAGAAAAAAGTAAGTGCCTTTAGGATTTCAATAAGTCTTAAAACATTAATGCCAGGTTCTATAAAGCGTAGTTAGTCAACAATATGAATAAATTGACGTTTTACACTTTTTAAACAATTTAACATTGTCACATGTCAATTTATTCGTGTCGTTAATTAAGCTTTAAAGGCTTAAAAGTTACATGCGCAATTACTATATTCAAAGCAATTTTGATTAAACCGCATCAAACTTTTCTCGTAGTTCCGAACCATAATTAAATCTGTCTTTTTCGATTTAGATTTAGTACAGTGAGAAACAGACCAGAACTGAATGCAATTACCAGATGACTAATTGATGGACCTCAGGTCAACTTTGGCAATTTTGTCGGGCTCTCACATTAATCTATCAAGCTCGCATTCTTCCCACGAAAATAGGTAGCGATAAAAGATTAGGAAATAAAAAAAAAACAGAACGAATGAAATTTGTTGAAGCGTTCCTAAATCTGATAGAATATATTTTATATTAGGGTACGTATTTAGATCTGTAATATATGGAAATGTAAATGTAGTATTAGTTGGTATCTCTGTCAGGACAGGATAGTAATACGTATTTCTGGAATTGCGGATATAAGTCGAGATCGTTTCAGCGCAGAAGTCTCATCCGGTTTTAATATAATCTCTGTACATGATTTTCTTTTATATCCTTAGATGTTAAAAGAGCGCTCGACCGGAAGTGCAACTTGTTACCGGAAAGGGTCATTGTTCAGGAGATAATCTCTTAAAAACTTACTGACCCCGCGTTTTCGGGGAACGAGCGGCTTGTGATAAATAACGCTCAAAAAAAGCTCGCTGGAAATAGATAAAAAGTAAATTGATAGATGCGCAGAAGGACGGGGGGATATTTGTAAGAAAGTCAGAGTAATAAGAGAAGATTTATGAACGGACCTCACACACATGGCCTTTCTTGTCTTTTGATTGACTCCCATTTATATCTCACCCCATCATTTCGATAAAAAATACATCTAATTGCGCTATTCTACATTATTACCGTAAGCACCGCCATCAAGGGCTTTGTGTGTTGGATTCTATGTCACCAATTTGCTTTAAACACCCAAAACTCAATTTTCTTTTTTACTTATTCCGCACAACTATAAAAAAATGGCCGCTGAGTATACAGGGTGTTCGTGCATATCAAAAAATTTTAAATGGATTTTGAATTCATTAGAAATTAATTCAAGTGGAGATAACTAAGGCAAAATAAATTACGTCATCTATTATAACAAAATTAAAAATCAGTTACCGATTAAGCAAGTTACACGTCTTCCAAATTAAAGATTTAGAAAACGTGCTATTGCAGTGATTTTCAAAAAGACCTTTAAACGTGGATTCGGAACAAAATAATGTTATTTAAAAATTATTTCAAGGACTTTTTGGCTTGTGAATAATTTATCTATAATATCCTGAAAAGAAATTAAATATTGATTAGCGATTAAGCGAGTTACACGTCTTCCAAGTTAAAAATTTAGAAAACGTGCTATTGCAATGATTTTCGAAAAGACCTTTAAACGTGGATTCAAAACAAAATAATGTTAATTAAAAATTCTTTCAAGGACTTTTTGGCTTGTGAATAATTTATCTATAATATCCTGAAAAAAAATTAAAAATCGATTAGCGATTAAGCGAGTTACACGTCTTCCAAGCTAAAAATTTAGAAAACGTGCTATTGCAGTGATTTTCAAAAAGACCTTTAAACGTGGATTCGGAACAAAATAATGTTATTTAAAAATTATTTCAAGGACATTTTGGCTTGTGAATAATTTATCTAAAATAATCTGAAAAGAAATTAAAAATTGATTAGCGATTAAGCGAGTTATACGTCCTCCAAGTTCAAGATTTAAAAAACGTGCTATAGCAGTGATTTTCGAAAAGACCTTTAAACGTAGGTACGTGCTTTAAGTTTTTTACGAGCGACGTGTAACAGAGCCATATTTTAATAAGCAAGTGTCTAGAGTAGTTTATAAAACGCGTTACATATTATACTTTTTTGACGACCAAATATCCAAATAAAACAAGCAACTTAAGTTTGTTATTAAGCAATAAATTTTATACATTTGATGAAATTTGTATTAAATTTCACCCGCTGGAAACTCGAAAAATATCAATTAAATTTGAGACAAAATATCAAAAAATGGAAATTTTTCAAACAAACATTTTTAGACATTATATGACACATTGGAAAGTTTTCATGTTTTAGTATGTTATTAAGCAATAAATTTTATACATTTGACAAAATTTGTAAATAATTTTACCCGCTAGAAACTCGAAAAATATTAATTAAATTTAAGATAGAAATTCTTTAGGAATAAATTCAGTTCGTTCATTCCCATTAAAAGTTGCATAATATTATTTTTCTAATTATGTGTAAATTAGCCATGTTTGTTTATCATTGATGTATCTGGTATTTACTATAAAAAATTAAATGCAATGCTGCTAAAGTCGTTATGAGATTTTTTAATTGACATATTCATGTGGCCCTTCGCAAATGGTTTTGAATCCCAATCTGGCCCTCCAGCCAAAATGTTTGGACACCCCTGGTGTAAGGCATTCCAGAATATCACGTTACCAATATGGCCGCTGTTGGCGCAAGCAAGTCTTCTGTCAAAACTGTGCATTAAATGTTTTCATATAGGAGTAAGAAAAATTATAAATTATAGATAAAATTTGTTTTTTAAACAAATAAAAATGTCAGATTATCTATAAAAACGCAATGTCATCAAATTTCTTGTAACCTCCGGTCAAACTTTTTAAAGATGAAGGCTGTTGGCATCCCCATTTGACAGGAGGTTGGAATGTCTTATTTGAGGTTAGCACACTGTCATATGTCAATGCAAATTGTGATAAAAGTCACAATTAAAAGACGGAAGTAGAAAAAGAATATTTTAAAATTGTAAAAACTTTATTGTAGCAATATCTGATACTAGAAAATTTATCCCTTGAGCAGCTTGTCGCCACAACGGCCGTAATCTAATCCCGCCGTGGCTGCCGGCCATTTGCAAAACAGCAGCGCGAGTTATCATTCCACAAGACATATCCAGGAGCAGTTTCATTTCTGAGGCGCTGACACTGAATGACATCCTATCTAGACAAATCTCGAAGATTTCCGAGAGCACACAAAGCTCCTTATTCCAGATTGGACGTCACTGTGAAAATAAAAATCCATCTTATCATCTTAACCGGTAGATGAATATTATAAAAAGGGTTGCCGCCCGGTCCACCCACAGTTTTCATAACAATGAGATAAATTATGAATGGCCTGGTGGGAGATTCAAACTGATACGAGCCACTAGTTTCGGATTAAATTCGAATAAATGGAGGTACTGATTTGAAATAACGCGATTACAAACAGTCGGGCGCAATCACCGTCACAACTACATCGTATTACCATATACACACACAACACACAACTGGAAAATTTATATTTTCAGATTATAATCCATGATATAACCCATAATCAAAACAAAATTGCAAAACTTTAAAAAAATTGCATGAATTCAACCAAATTGATTGTATTAATTTAAATCGTGTACACTCTAATTTTATTAAATTTAATAATGCAATTGTGGAAAATTTGATAATGGAAATAATTTTATTTCGATAAATATTTTTCTGTTAGCTTCAAATATTAACTTTCCCTTATCTGGCGATGAAAGAATAAAGTTGGATGTCCCAGTCGAGTTTAACTCTATCCAAGTCTCAAACTAGGAGCTTAAGCGGCGATCTGTGCCTCGAGGGATGTTGCGAGTTTCTCTTTTGGGATCCAGTAAGTCCTGTAGAGACCGACACTTCACCGTGCCGCTTCCTTCTAGCCCATAGCGCGCGCGTTATATTCCTACCAGTAAATCCTCCTAAGGGATTAATTGCTGTCCTACAAATGTTAGAGTTATTGTTCATCTCGACGTGGATCGCGTCCTAATTATATCAACCCATTTAATTATTTAATAAATAACGCGTTCATGATTCTGCAACATTTTACACGGATTCGTCTATAACTTTTATATAAAATCTAATAAAACGCGCGTTTACCGTAAACTCGGTCCGGATGAGGTCCCCAGCTGACCATGAACATTCGACGTTTTGTGTAAAGATGTTAAACGGCAAAAACTGCCGCCGGCGGTGCTAATGCGAATCCCGGGATGATCGTAAAAACGTTGTCGTCCGAAATCCGTGAAGGATTCGCCCGGGGATGTCTCCAGAGGACGAGCGTGACGGCCATAACAAGCCGCGCTACATTGTTACAGGATACTCTCTTATCATATTTACAACACTCACCACTAAAAATAATACATAAAGTCCACGCAAGAATAAAAAATCACACCCGAAAATAAAAAACAACCGAGTGAACAAAAGCCCCGGAAATTATGATGCAATGTAAAGAAAAGCTTTCGGAATTATGCTTGGCGGTGAATGGGAGCTTAAAAAATTATGCCAGATCATGAACAACAAAGTATAAGTCAAAGCCTACTAAGCTATAATATGATATAATAATTGGGTTAAGAGTTTTTACCCGAAGAACTTAACTCAAAATATGTTACGTGCATTTTATGATAATACACATTAGCGTTTTAATTATTTGTAAAACTGAAAAGTACTGAAAAGTGTAAATAGCGCTTGTTAATTTAATTTTTGCGAGGTTTAAATCCAAATTTTGCGTTATTTTTTCAAAATCCATATTTTTTTAGTCCCATCTATAAAATGTCACATGTTGCACTGATATACAGGGTGTATCAGTTTTAACATTGAAAATTTTAACACAATATTCTCCTTATCATTCTGAGTTAAAAACACAATGCATATATGCCTCTTACTCGCTTCCTAACAAAGATACA